>APFE030622992.1:68977-103977 GCA_000404065.3 Pinus taeda
TGAAGCTGCGGAAACTGTTGAAGAATAGTGGCTGGTTCCCAAGTTGCATCTTCCGGAGAGGTGTCTTTCCACTTGACAAGGACTTCCCTAATCATGCGGCCACGCAGGGGCCGTTCTCGTGTGTCCAGGACCTGTTCAGGTTGGATCCAAATTGACCCTTCCTCGTCCAATTCAGGTCGACTGGTTTGAATTCTGCAATTATTCCCAATCACTTTCTTGAGGCATGAGACATGGAAAACTGGATGGATTTTTGCAGTAGGTGGCAAAGCCAGCTTGTATGCTGCTTCTCCAATGCACTGAAGTACTTGATATGGTCCGTAGAATTTTGGAGATAGTTTCTGACAACACTTGTCTTTGAGTGATGTTTGCTTATATGGTTGCAACCTCAAAAATACCTGATCCCCTTCTTGAAATTGGTGCTCTGAGCGATGCTAGTCTACCTATTGCTTCATGCTATTTTGAGCTTGATGAAGATTCTCTCTAAGATGGGCGAGCATGGTTGCACAGTTATGTAGGATTTGATCCACTGCTTGTACCTTTGAGCATCCCTTGATATAAGAAGTAGGGGAAGGAGGGAGTTGACCATATATTGCTTCATAGGGAGTCATTTTGGTGGTGGCATGATAGTTGGTGTTATACCACCATTCAGCCAGAGGTAACAACTGTACCCAAAGATGTTGTTTTTCTGAAGTGAAACACCTAAGGTAGGTTTCCAGACATTTGTTGACAGCATCAGTTTGACCATCTGTTTGTGGATGATAGGAAGTGTTGAGTTTTAGTTGGGTGCCTTGTAGCTTGAAGAGTTCCTGCCAAAAATTACTAGTGAAGATCAGGTCACGATCGGACACAATAGAAGTGGGCATGCCATGCAATTTGAAGATCTGATCCATGAAAGATTGAGCAACCAAAGTCGGTGTAGACGGGTGGGGTAGGGCGCAGAAATGAGCATACTTCGAAAGTCTATCCACAACCACCATGATGACTGACTTGTTTCCTGATTTTGGAAGATCTGTAATGAAATCCATAGAAACCTCCATCCATATTGATGCCGGGATGGGCAACGGTTGTAATGTGCCTGGTGCTTTGATGGTCTCCCCTTTGTGGCGTTGACAGACATCGCATTCTGCTACAAAAGTAAGGATGTCATTTTTCAGGTCTGTCCAAAAAAATGATCTTCTGGTGCGAGCATATGTCTTCTGAAAGCCTGAATGTCCTACAATGGGGGATGAGTGCAATTCTGCCAAAATGTGACTTTTGAGGGTGGATGTTGGTGATATTACGACTCTGTCCCTGTAGCGAAGAATCTCATTCTGCCACGAGTAGCCCTTGGTGGGATTTGGATCCCCTGCAATGAGAAATGAGTGGGAGAGCCTGTGAATTGAAAACGCATTCCCTGCGAGCCCTTCATCCATTCTGAATGGGAAGGGAAATTGCTAGCAGGGTACTTTCCTCCTCAAATTGGCGCGATAATGCATCTGCTACACTATTTTCTTGCCCTTTTTTGTAAATGATCTCATAATCATATCCCAGCATTTTGGCAAGCCATTTATTTTGTTGTGGTGAGGATAGGCATTCCTCCAAAAAATATTTAAGACTGTGATGGTCTGTGCGGATTTGGAAACGTCGCCCCAGTAAGTAAGGTCGCCAGGTCTCAACTGCATGTAAGATGGCCATCATTTCCTTCTCAGAGGTAGATTGACCTAGATTCTTCCCACTTAGTTGTTGACTTATGAAGGCCAACGGTCGTCCTTCCTGCATTAAGACTGCCCCAATTCCTATACCCGAAGCATCACAGTCAATGACAAAAGATTTGGTGAAATCAGGTAGTGCTAAGACTGGAGTGGAACACATGGCATTTTTTAGAGTTGTAAATCCTTACTGCGCGTCCTCATTCCAGAAGAATGAATTTTTCTTCAGGAGTTGAGTGAGGGGCTTCGCTATGTGACCATAATTGCAGACAAATTTGCGATAATAGCCTGTAAGACCAAAAAATTCTCTCAGGCTCTTCAAGGTATTAGGTTGAGGCCAATCCTGCATTGCCTGAATCTTTTTGGGGTCCACCTTGACACCTGCACGCCCCACAATGTGGCCCAAATACTCAACTTCTTCCATGCCAAATGAACACTTGGACATCTTAACAAATAATTTATGGTTGCGGAGCAGTTGCAAGAGTAGATCTACATGTTGAAGATGTGCGGCCCAAGTGCAACTATAGATGAGGATGTCATCGAAGAAGACAAGAACGAATTTCCTGAGATATGGTTTGAGAAGATGGTTCATAAGGCTTTGAAAAGTAGATGGGGCATTACAAAGACCGAATGGCATGACCAAGAACTCATAATGGCCTTCATGAGTTCGGAAAGCAGTCTTTGGAATGTCGACTTCCTTCATGCGAATTTGGTGGTAGCCTGAGCGAAGATCCAGCTTGGTGAAAAATTGAGCCCCATTGAGTTCATCCAGCAAATCATCAACCACCGCGATGGGAAATTTATCTTTGACTGTCAACTTATTGAGGGCCCTGAAGTCTAGACACATCCACCATTCCCCATCTTTCTTGAGTACCATAACCAGCAGTGATGAATAAGGACTAATGCTGGGACGAATAACACCTGCTTCCAAAAGTTCCTTGATTATTTTTTCTATTTCATTCTTTTGGGTGAACGTATATCTGTATGGGCACACATTTGGGGGTTGGGCCCCAAGAACCAAGGTGATGCTATGATCATGTTCCCCTCTCGAGGGTGGAAGCTCATGAGGCTTGTCAAAGACCAGCATATGGTTATTTAAAATCTGTTGCATCTCAGGATGAATCGGCAGAGACTTGGTTTCGACTGCCTGGATGGCATTAAATTGAGCTATAACTCCATGATGGCCCTTTTTTAGTAATTTTTCCATCCTATGCGAGCTGATGATAGAGGGAGCTCTCGCCTGGAGTCCACGGAGGGTATGTGTGGAGTTGTTCTACTTAAAACTCATATATAAATCCTCGAAATCCATTGTGATTGGCCCAAGAGTGCGAAGCCATTAAGCCCCGAGGACAATGTCGCACCCACCCATGTGTATGGAAAACATGTGGGTCTTCAACTGATAATCCCCCATTTGAAGTTTGACATTTTCACAGCGGCCTTCAAATTTCATTGTGCCCCCATCCGCAATTTGGACTTGGAAGTTAGAAACTGCTCGTACAAAACAATGCACTGCTTCCATGACTTTTTGATGGATGAAATTATGTGTACTTCCACTATCAATCAAGACTACTACTGGGCGATGTTTAATAAAACCTCTGATTTTGAGAGTTTGAGGTGAAGAAATCCCTGCCAAAGCATGCAGTGAAATAATTGGTTCGTCAGGGACATTGTCCTTTTGGTTGTCCTCGTCTATCGCCTCAGGTTCTTCAAGTGGTGGATCTTCCTCCAATGAGCTGTAATCAATGGCATCAATTTGAAAAAATTTGGGCTCCTTGCATTTGTGACCTGGGGAGTATTTTTCATCACAATAGTAACATAATCCTTGCTTTCTTCTTTTGGCCATTTCTGCAGGTGACACCTTTTGAACCTGAAGTGTTTAAGTCGTGCTGTGAGCCTGTGGGGGGCGACCCTTGGCGGTGAAATTTGGGCGAATGTGCTGGGCTGCTAATGCATGTTCCACATTACAAGCTACCTTGCAAGCCTCCATCCATGTGGCAGGGTGGCGCAGTTGGACGTGGGTTTTTATGGCCTCTTTAAGACCGTTGATAAAACATTCCGTGTAGAACACATTTGAGAGACCCCTAGTGCGGAATGCTAAGGCTTCAAAGGCTGTAATATATTCATCCACTATGCCCGTCTGTCGGAGCTTAGTAAGATGACCCAAAAAAGAAGATTCCTGGTCAAAGCGGTCTGTAAGAGATTTTTTGAAGGAGGTCCAAGTCATAAAAGGTGCATTGCAACATTGATGCCATTCCCACCATTGCCACCTTTCATTGTCCAAGTACATGCTCCCCACCATAAGCTAAGTCTCATTATCTAAGATGTTATTCAGATCGAAATACTGCTCCATTTGTGCTATCCATGTTGCCGGGTGAGAACCATCAAATTTATGCATATCCAACTTGGGAGGTCGTGGACGGGATTGTTATTGGGGGCCCCATAGTTGAAGAGAATGGCTAGACTCACCCTCACTATGTCTATTGCCAATATACGCCTCCTCATGGGATTCCTCCTTGCCCTTTGGGATTATGCTCGGGATTAGGTGAGTTAGTGTGTCAATCTAATTTTGGAGGGATTGCAAGGATTGTTCAAGTTTGTCCATCCTCTCATTGGCCATAGCTTGAGCTCTAGTTTCTACCATGCACCGTCCTGATGTTCTTGAAATGTGGGACCGCCCAAATTTTTTTTATTGAGAATTGAATGGTACCACCATGCTCAGCTCGTCATCCTAACGGAGTTTTACTCCTTCCTTAGGAATACTGCAATCGTCGAATCCTCAAAATGTCAATACTGCCAAAAGTCCTACGAAAATCATGCTCTGGTATAGGAACCCCACACAACTACTCAGATCAGGTGGATCTGAGAGATATGAATGGCGGATCAGATAGCTCTGAGCGGCGGCACAAATTGCTGCTGTGGATCTGATGGATCTAATGGATCGGACTGCTGTCTGCTGCTGTTGCACCCTTTTGCATGAGCGGATCTGGCAGAGATGATGCGTGATCCCAAGATAGAAAAGGGAACTATGGTCTCGAGGAGTGTCAGGTGCTACAGATCACAATATACATAAGGGTCTAATAGTAGTACTCGGCCCAATGTTTTAGGGCTCTAACTAAGGAGGATCAATTGTACCCTTAGCCGTACAACCTGACTACCCTATCGTACGGGCGAGTAATCTCTTCGAGTGCTGTTCTCGGTGTACTGTAGCAGCAAGACAACCGATGGTTTATCTATGGCTAGGTTGCAGAGGAGCTAGGGGGCTTCCAATATACCCAGAAGGTACTTGGAAGACATTCCGTACACGGTTCTGTCTAATGTGCTACTACTCGAAGGGGTACCCGCAGGGATTACAAGGGAGTACAACAAGCATGACCACCTCTTGTATTTCCTGCGTGCATGCCTCCCCAAATCCGTAGGTTTATGCTCTCAACGACAGATCCCGTGGTTTAAAGACGTCAGAACACGTCTCTAGCCAAAAACAAATTTGCTAAGAAATGGAGATCCCACCGGCCCTGGAAAGTGCTCTGATACCACTTGTTATGCTCTTAACCTGCAAAAAGATACCCAAATACATAATATGCAAAGAAAGATACCTAGAACATAGAATAATGAGAGTCAACAACAAATATTTTATTATTCAGAAAGCAATGTTCACTGGCCTCTTCGAGGGAGCAACCTCCAATAGAGCAGAGCTTGATTCAAAAATAAGACATGGCCCTCCTCGCAAGGAGTCTCTATCCTTTATATATGACTCATACATGCAATACCATGGATCAATACCATGGGTTTTATTAATATCATCTATCTAATACCATGGCCCATTTGCAACTAACTATGGTCCCGTCATTAATTGCGGGTTAACCACTTACAATTATTAATATATGGGCTTTATTGACTCTTTATTATGACGTGATCCCACTACATAAATAAGGGGGTTAGGGTGGGACCCTAACACAGTATAGGTTGATTGTATCTATTTTGCAATGCCAAATATTGTGATTCCAGAGTGTTGCAATTCCCCCAGAGGCTCCTCTTGATTCACTAATGCATCCATTATACTGCTTAGTTGACCAATGAATTCTTTCATTTCTTGATGCCCTTGTTTTGTTTCTTGTAACAACAATATTCTTAGTTTCTCATTTTTTATAATATCTTTTAGAGAAACTATTTTGGAGGGGTACCCTAGTCCCCTGCTATTCCAAGATAGGACTTTCATCATTGAGCATGTAGATTACAGAAATTTGCTCGCCCTCCCTGGTCTTTGTGCACTGCTTCTTTGCTAGTCTACCCAAAAATGTAGGTTTCTATGGGGTTCTGCATTCCCATGACAATATCTTTTTGAGCTTTTTCATATCTCTATTGTTTTGTTGTCTTCCTTCCTGGTCCTAGTTTATTTTGAGTGTCCAAAGCTATATCATGCATTTTAGTGGAATTCCTAGTGATTCTAGAAGAGGGAGGATCCTAGGAAAGGGGGGAGAAACGAGAGGAGTGAGGATGATGTCCTTTTGGGTCATGGAGGGAGGGATGTCATTCGAGGGGGAAATGGAAAAAAAAGGATTGGTTGAAGAAGGGGGGGGAGAGATGGTGAAGGAGGGGGGGGGGGGGGAGGAGTTAGGCAAGGATGAAGATTTAGGAGAGGATGAGGATGATGGGATGGCTACATTAGATTTGGGAGAGGGAGCTTCTGGGATCGCCTTAGGGGAGGAGGCAGTCTTCTTTTTCTTGACCATTTACCATTGCTCATCTTGTGAGTTATTTTCAACATCCACTAATTTATAACAACGACTAGCAAAGTGACCATATTCATGACATACCTTGCATTTAAATGGGATCTGCTCATAATCTAGTTGCTGAATGTGTGTCCAGTCATCCACTTTGAGTTTGATAGCCTTTGGTCCTTTCCGAGATCAACTTCAACACCTATGTAGGCACAGGCTTGCATGTTGTCTTTTGGTTCATTTCGATCAATATATTTTCCAACAACGTTCCCTATGGCCCGAACTGATTCATCTCCCCAACAATAAAGAGGAAGGTGGTGGAGCCGAACCCAGATAGGAACTACACTAGGGACATCCAACTCTAGATTGAAATCCGGAGTCCATTTGTTGAGGTATAAACCTCTGCAGTCCATGAAATAAGGCCTGTTCCTGAATATCAGGTCCTTTCCGTCTCTGGATTCAAAGTGGAAGGTAAAGTACCCTTTCCCACAAAAGTAGATGGCGATTTTATCTTGGATTTTGTCAAACCAATTTCTTTTGACCCATCTTTGCATTGTCTTCGGGGAAGGCCAGAGACCGATGAACTATCGAATGAGACCTTTCTCTACTAATGAGAGAGCTGCCATGCGGGGAAGAACTGGTGGAAGAATCACCTCTTGCAAAACATCTAACTTCTTCACAAATTTAGAGATTGTTGGACGAGGATGTTGCGGGGGTAGGGATTTAACAAGATCAGAGAAATCCTGTTGGGCAGCGGCCACCTCCGGGATTGCTTTCAGAGGGGCTGTGGCTTATGGCTTGAGCTCAGCTATGCGTGACCTGGTTTGTCGTTCAGCTGCGTGTGACCTAGATCGCTTCCGCTCTCTCCATGATATTTTTCAAGAAATTTTTTCAGTCACTTGTTGCACCATTCTAAAAATAAAGAAAGTTATTGTTAAGAAACCAGCTCACAAAAAGATAGAAAAGATAGATCAACGACTTCAGAATTAGCCTCTTCGAGGGGGCAACCTCCTTTACATTACATAAATGAACAATTCTTGGATGATACAAATGACAAAACCTCCTTTCTATATATAGGAGTCTAAGGGGTCAAAATGTAATCAAAGCCGACATAACAATAATAATATAAGGGCACAATAATAACAATAGTGGGCTTCTATGGGGCACACCAATAACAATATGGGGACAATAGGGGCACAACAATAACAATAATGGCTACAATGAAAATAGTAATGGGGGAATCACCAGTATTATAGGGACCTAACATGACCCTTTCCTTCAAAAACGTGTTGTCTTCAACACTTGAATAGTTCTGGATGCTTTTGTATAAAAATCTCATCCTCCCATGTGAAATCTTCAGTGGGTAAGTTCTTCCACTTGATGAGATACTTTGAAATTGATCGATTTTGTAGCTATCGAGTTCTTGTTTCTATGACTGCTTCAAGTTCCAATATGATTTTTCCTTCCTCGTTAAGTTCTGGCAATATTGTTTGAACTGGGAGCTTGTCACCAATAACCTTCTTTAAGCATGAAACATGGAAAACTGGGTGCACTCGGGAAGCTGCAGGAAGCTCCAATTTGTATGCCATGGTACCGATCTTTTGCAACACGTTGTACAGACCATAATACTTTGGTGATAATTTATTATCCTTTGTAGCTTGCTTGAGGAACTTTTGTTTATATGGTTGTAGCCTTAGAAATACCCATTCACCTACATCAAAAGTTATTTCACTGCGATGTTGGTCTACCTGTTGTTTCATTCTATTATGTGCCAATTTAGGTTATCCTTTAAGAGTTGGAGAACTTGTTGTTGATGCTTGATGTGATCTTCCACTACTTGAACCTTAGAATTTTCTCTTAAATATGATGTGATGGATGGTAGGTGATATTCATAAAGTGCCATAAATGGGGTCATTTTTGCTACAGTATGGAAGGAAGTGTTATACCACCATTGAGCCAAAGGCAACCATTTGACCCATTATGTTTGTTTATCATATACAAAGCAACAAAGATATCCTTCCAAACATTTGTTTACTATCTCATTTTTCCCATCAGATTTCAGAGGATGATAAGATGAGCTATGAGCTAACTGAACACGAAGACAAGAAAATAATTTTGTCCAAAAATTTCCAGTGAAAATGGGATCTTTGTCACTTACAATAATCTTTGGGTTTCCATGTATCTTTTGAATTGTTTCCATAAATGCAGTAGAAACTGTACTAGCTTTAAATGGATGAGATAATGCACAAAAGTGTGCATACTTGGTAAGTTTGTCAACTACCACCATGATGACACTCTTTCTTTCGTACTTGGGTAAACCTGTGATAAAATCCATTTAAACCTCCTCCCAATGTTGGCTTGGAATGGATAAAGGTTGTAATAGACCCATGGTCTTAATTGTTGCAACTTTATTTTGTTGGCAAACCAAACATTCCACCATAAACTTTTGAATATTCGATTTAAGGCCATCCCAAAAAAATTCCTTCTTAACATTGTGGTAAGTTTTTAAAAGTCCTGAGTTCCCTCCTAAGGGAGAAGTGTGAAATTCCATAAGAATCTTTTGTTTGAGTTAGGAATTCTTACATAGGTATAAGTGATCTTATACCATAACGAATCATTTTCCAGCTAAATGTATTAGATGTACTGGGATCTTGTTTTAACTTTTGAATGAGTGCCCACACTTCTTCGTCATTCTTCCATTCCTCCCTTGCTTCGTTTATCCAATCTGGTTGGATAATAGAAATGGCAGAAATCAATGCTTCCACATCCTCATCCTTTCTTGAGAGTGCATCTGCCACAACATTTTGTTTTCCTTTTTTGTAGATGATTTCAAAGTCATAACTCAACATCTTTGTGACCCATTTTTGCTACTCTTCTCAAGATAATATTTGTTCTAAAAATTATTTAAGACTCTCATGATCCATTTTTACCTTGAAGTGTCTTCCCATCAGGTAGGGTCACCATTTCTTAAGTACATGTAGTATTGCCAACATTTCCTTCTCATAAATAGCTTTGCGTAAATACTTTCCTTTGATTGGACGACTTTCGAAAGTAATGGGTCTTTTTTATTGCATTAAAACAGCACCACTTCCATTTCTCGAGGCATCACATTCCACAATAAAGGTTTTTGTGAAGTCCAGTGTAGCTAAGACCGGTGTTTGGCACATTGTCTCTTTAAGATGTTCAAAGGCCTTTGTTGCTTCTAGAATCCATAAAAATGCATCTTTCTTCAATAATGTTGTTAGAGGTGATTCTAGTCTCCCATAATTCTTAACAAACTTGCGATAACACCCTATCAACTTGAGAAATCCTCGCAGATGCTTTATGGATTTGGGGATTTTCCATTCCTTCATGGCTTTAATTTTTCTAGGGTCTACCTTAACAGCTTCATGATATACAATATGATCCAGATATTCCACCTCTTTTACTCCAAAGAAACATTTGGAGCTATTTGCATATAATTTCTTCTCCTCCAATAGTTTGAGCACGCTATCAACATGTTGAACATGATCCTTCCAAGACTTGTTATAGATTAGTATATCATCAAAACATACTAACACAAATTTTCGAAGGAAGGGTTTGAAAATGAAATTCATCAAACTTTGAAATGTAGAAGGTGCATTGGTAAGGCCAAAAGGCATGACCAAAAATTCATAATGATCCTCATGATTTCTAAATGTTGTTTTCAGAATGTCTTCAGTCTTCATTATGATTTGATGATATCTTGAATGAAGATCCAACTTGGTGAATTAAATTGATCCATGCAATTCATCCAATAGTTCATCAATGACAAGAATGGGAAATTTATCTTTAATAGTGAGCTTTTTGAGCTCCCTATAATCGGGACACATGCACCACGATCCATCCTTCTTGTGCAACAATACTACTGGAGCAGAGGAAGAACTTTGACTCGGTTCAATTATACTAGCCTCTAGGATTTCTGCAACCATACGTTCAATTTCACTCTTTTGGGCATAGGGATAGATGTTTGGAAGAACACTTCCTGGAATTGAATGAATAGAATGATCATGATCACGAATAGGTGGGAGACCTTTGGGAGTCTCAAAATACCTTGGAATGATTGTCCAAGACTTTTTGGAGATCTAGAGAAATAGATGATTTCGATGTGGGAACCTCTGGTGAACATAATTGTTCAATTACTCCTCATTGTTCTTTCTTTAGAATCTTTGTCATTCCATTAGAGTTTATTATCTTTCTTGGTTTCCCTGCAATACCTCTTAATTCAACTTCCTTTCCTTCCAAAGAAAATTTCATGAAAAGTTCTTGAAAATTAAAAGTTATTGTACCCAAGGATTGTAGCCATTGGACTCCTAGTACAATATCAACACCACCCATTAGAATGGAAAGCATTGGGCTATTCAATACATATTCTCCCATGGATAGCTTGATATTATGGCACTTTCCAGAGCAATTTATGGTTCCTCCACTTGCAACCATCACTTGACACTCTGGTGGTGGATATAGGAAGCATTCAATTCCTTGCTATCTTACAATGAATAAAATTATGGGTGCTTCCCGAATCAACCAACACTATTACCTTTTTCTTCTTGATATGTCCTTCTATCTTCATAGTTTGAGGAGTGATAATTCCGGCCAATGCATTACAAGATATGGTCAGATTCATTTCTTCTTTCTCTAGGGCTTGTTCTTAGCGTATATTCTCTTCTTTTGACGTTTCTTATTAATTTTCTTCCTCCTCTTCACAACCTATATAAAATAATTTCTTCTCAGCACACTTATGACCTTTAGTGTATTTTCTATCACAACTGTAACAAAGCCCTTTTGCTATTTTTAATTCCAATTGTTGGGGTGTCAACCTTGTAGGTTGTGAAAGACTAGGAAAAACAACACTTCCATCCTTATAGTTGTGAGTGGTAGGCTTCCTTGTTGCCATAATTTTTCTTTCCATTTTTCTTGCCAACTTGAATGCCTTCTCCAAAGAGTCGAGTTCCCAAAGGTGAACCTCATGTTCAATGTCATCCTTTAAAATCCCTATGAACACATCAATCTTATACTCCTCTAGAATATCTTTTACCCTTATATTCAGTTTTTGGAAGTCCTCAATGTGCTCCATCATCGAACCCTTTTGTTTGAGGTTTATCAATTGGCTAAAAAAAATGTTGCTTTTTGTATCCTCATAATATGCTATCATTTCTTCCGTAAAAATTTTCCAAATGAAAATTTGTTTACGAGAGAAAATTCATCGATACCACACAAACTTATTTGGTTCCAAATATAAAGTTGCAATGCGTACCTTTTGTGTGTTTTGCACATTATGGGGATCGAAATATTGCTCCATCTGTAGTATCTATGTTACGGGATCCTTACCATCAAACTTCCTCATATCGATCTTTGGAATATGGTGGGTCCTCAATCCAACGTTAGAATCTATGAAATCATGATTAACATTTCTTTTGTTCTCAACATGAGTTTCCTTTACTACCCTTTCACCATTAGTAAGCATTTATTGTAGCAACTTAGTCAAATCTATCTTCAAATCTTCCATGTCGCCTTTCATTTTTTCTTATATACCATCATTCTTACCGTCCATGCCATTCATCTTAGCTTCCATGCCACCCATCTTAGCTTCCACACCATCCATCTTAACTTCCACGCCATTCATCTTAGCTTCCATGCCTTTCTTTAAACCATCAATCTTATCTTCTGTTACATTTTGTGAGAGTGGAATTTGCTGCACTTGGTCTCATAATTTTGATATATCATGTTGCATTTATTCTTCTTCTTCATGAGTCATGCTAGAGCTTTCAAGTTGCTTACTAGGTGTTTCCATTTTCTTTCTTCAGGGCATCAATTAATGATAATTATGCTTCACTATGCCCTTTGAACTTCAAACTATTTTTTCAACCTACACTTATGCAAAATTTTAAAAAGACTACATACATTTTTCACTTTGTATAATCTCAATATTGAATCTGTTGTATCTCTGTAATTGTATATCTCCAAGGTCTGAAATTGCTTTCTATGATAGCTCTCTGAGTTCTCTTTCCAATGCCACTAGTCTGATCAAAATTGGATTCTCCAAGAAAGAGTTATGCCCAATCTCCCAAGATGACCTGATTATATAATTTTTCAGTAGAGAAAACTTGTACAACGTGTCATGTGTCATTGTTTCAACCTTCGAATCTGAAAAAGATACACAGAAAACTATAGTCCGTCATCTTTCTATAACTTCTTATGAAATTTTAATCTGATGCTCAGAGAGAAAGTTATGACGATTTTCCCATGGCCACATGTTTGGAATGTAATTCGGAACTCTGCAGAAACCCTAACTTCCTCAAATCATATCTCCAAAAGTATAGGGATACAAAATCTGAAATTTGGACTCAAGATTCATAACGATTTTGGCTCAAATGGGGTTTTTTAGCTTTTGAAACTTCGTAGAGAAAAAGTTATAGCGAAAAATGCCACGATGACTTGTTTGGAGCTGTGAAACCTTAGAATCCAAAGCTCTAATACCAAATGTTAAGAAACCAGCTCACAAAAAGATAGAAAAGATAGATCAGTGACTTTAGAATCAACCTCTTCGAGGGGGGAACTTCCTTTACATTATACAAATGAACAATTCTTAGATTATACAAATGACAAAACCTCATTTCTATATATAGGAGTCTAAGGGGTCATAATATAATCAAAGCTGACATAACAATAATAATATAAGGGCACAACAATAACAATAGTGGGCTTCTATGGGGCACAATAATAACAATATGGGGACAATATGGGCACAACAATAACAATAAGGGGTGTAATGACAATAATGAGGGAATCACTAGTATTATAGGGACCTAATAGTGACCAATCTCAAAGATATTTTTGATAAAGATACATGACTTGTTTATATGGGAAGAGAAAACAACCTACTTACCTTTTTTTTATGAAATGTAACCAATGCTTTTTTGTATAAAACAAATGTTTAAATCATTTCCCATCGAACTAAATATGTCATGCCTTATAGCTCATGAGGAAGAGTGAGGATGAGAGTGAAGGTAAGGATAATAAAAAAATATTAAGTAAAATATATTAATATACTCAACATATATTTTACTCAATAGTTTACTCTGTAGAGGCTCTAAAAAGAAAAAAAGAAAAATCTTAATCTCAAAGATGCTTATTGTTTCCAATAAAAGATACATCACTTGTTTATATTGGAAAATTTTGCTTACTTTTTTTATATAATGTAAGAAATTCCCTTGTATATAAAATAAATGTCTATATCATTTCCCATTAGGACTAAGCAGACATGAGCGATATTTCTTGTCTAGTCTTTCTTAGCAATAGTTACACATATTGCCATTTTCACTCAAGAACAATTTAATGAGCACATTAAGCTATATTCTCACACTTCCACTATAAAGAGTGAGAGGAAAGATAAGATTGGGGGTGAGGATGAAGATGAGGGTAAATATTGGGTAAAACATATTATTATAATTTATTGACAATGAAGGTAGAGGTAGGGGAAAATCTTGAGTAAAACATATTATAACAAATGCTACAAGTGTAGTGCAGTGCCTACCACTCTAGTGGAAATTATGCTTCAATAAAAATTGCTAATTGATATATGAAGTCGAAAAATTAATTTCTTACTAAAGAGCAAGGACTTGCATACTTTTTTGGTGGGTAGTAACCACTAGTAAGTCTTCACATTTACATTTTTACTTACTTGTTAAAGTGTTGAAGAATACATAAATAATGGTGGGAAGTAACTTATGATAAATGTGTTATTTACACGAGCATGAGCTATTTACAAGGATTTTAATTTTAGGTGGTTTTTCCATGAAGCTTAACAATGAAAAATTATTGCAAAAAGATCTAAAACACATGGCATAAATATTGCAATTGCATCCAAAAATTATAGCAGAAAATGTGAGGCAAATATAGTTTTTTTCAAAGTTAAACATTCTAACTTGAATAGGTGAAGCCATTGTATTGTGCAAAGGTTGCAATAAGACCTTCACGTTATGGTCCAATCAAATGTTTGGAAAATATTTGTTTCAATAATATTAAGAAATAGATAATTCTCTTTTGAAGTTAAATATTATATCTTGAATTGGTCAATGTTAAACAACTTGGTCAACGGGAAAATCTGTGGAGTCAAGGACTAGAATTGATCAATGCTAAAGGAATAGTGGTCAATAGGAAAATTGCTAGAGTCAGGGACTAGAATTGATCAATGCTAAAGTAATAGTGGTCAACAGGAAAATTGCTAGAGTCATGTCTTGACGAGCACTAATTTAATATGTTCTACTCAAAATTTCTCCCCAGCATATCATTAACATTCCTAATGTAATATGTTTTACCCAATTTTATAAGGGGAAATATTGGGCAAAACATATTATTAAAACATGTTTTACTAACATGTCTCTATTCCCACCATAAAAAGAAAGAAAATATCCAATTTAACTCCATGCCCACTATAAAAAGAAAAACATAACAAATCCAAAAGATATTTCCAATAAAGGTTGGGGTTGGTCTAGAATTGTGCTCTCTACCACGCTGATATCATCCTATTATTTTTGCTTTGCAATTCTAAGTAATTTATTTGGTTGTGTTACTCTAGTCTATTTCAATCCTTTCTCTCTCGTGGTGTATATGTTTTTGCTAGGTATTGGGCCTACTCTAGTTTTACTGTGGGTAAGGCTAATTTGACGTTGAGTCTTTCACACGGGGTTGATCTTCAGGTGCACTCTGGAATTTATGTAAGTTTGTGACATTTTGTGGGGTTAGGTTTTTGTTGTTTGTCTTTTAACCTTGACAAATGTGGGTTAATCAAAGTGTAGAAGCATTCCCGAGGGTATACATAGAGGGCTTCTAAATATGGTTTGGTTTTTTATATGTCCTGTGACAACATGGGTATTTTGTTGGTTCCACCTTCAATTTGGTTAGGCTGGGTTCATCTCTTGTCATTTCCTTGGTCGTGGTCGCTTTAGTTCCTATTATAAGGGTTACCCCCTTCATGTCCTCCATATTGCTCAAACAACGTGTAGAAGGCGTGGAGATGGCAGTAGTCCATCGGGTCAACGAAGCGCTCAGTTCTTTGCTCAAGACTTAGCTACATGCTTCAATACAATCCCTCCAAAGACAAGGAGGGAAATTAGGAAGTTGGAAACTCAAGAAGAAGTGGAGAGGCAATATTTCTTGATTTTGAGATCATGGAGGATGTTTCTTGCTAGGTTTTGTACCCTGGGCATACTAGGGGACAAAAAAAAAATATCTCAACTATGTTTCCCTTCACTGGAAGATGAAGACTTTGCTAAGCCTGGTTTTGAAAGACGAGCACATAGAATGATACAATGTGTTTGAATCATTGGAAGACATAAAGAGGAAGTTGCAAAAACAGGGATTCACTATGGATAAAATTTGTTTGCCTCATTGGAAGACACAAAGAGTATGTTGTAGAACCAGGAATTCACTATGGACAAACTTGATTCAAGCCCGACTCATCTTGAGGAACACCTCCTTTGTGAGTCAAACACTATTGCTCCTCTTGGTTCGAGTTCTAGGGATCCTGCGCCCATCCCTTGCTCTTATTCCTAGCAGCAACTGGTTTTATGTTATGTTTTGTAATAATAAACGAACAAGTGTGGCTTGTAGTATTGCAAGTTTCTAGAGGAAAATTTGTTTATCTAGTTTTATGTTATATTTTGTAACATTTCACTAGCAAGTTTGACATGTAGTTTTGAATGCCCAGCTAGGGAACAAAGTTTGTATCATGTAAGTTGGGTCTACCAAAAAATTATGAATACTCATTATCTTTAGGATTCAAGAGAGTCCTCTGAAACCTCATCAGTTTAGGTACATTACTTCTGAATTTTTGTGTTAATACAAAACTCTTAAATTTACTCAAACAAAAAAAAATATTTCTAATAAAAAATACATTACTTATGAATATTGGAAAAGAAAACTATATGCTTATTTTTTCATAAATATAAACAATACTATTACAATAAATTTGATTCAGCAAAACATATTATTAAAACATGTTTTACTTAACATTTTTCTATTCCCAATAGAAAATAACCAATTTATCTCCATTCCCATTATTAAAAAAAAATAACCAATCTAAAAATTATTTCCAATAAAAAATACATTACTTATTAATATTAGAAAATAAACAATATCTTTATTTAATATATGTTTTACTCTGTAAAACATTTTATTCGAAAATGTTTTGCTCAAAATTTTTCCATTCACGCTTTAAAAAAAAATACCAATATAACTCTATTCCCGATTTAAAAAAAAAAAACCATAACCAATCTCTTAAAAAATAAAAACATACCAATCTCTAAAAAATAAGATAATACATTCGAAGAGAAAAAACTGTGCTTATTTTTTCACATAATATAAACAATACCCTGGTAAAATAAATGTCCAAATGAATGTCCAAATGAACCAATGAACCATGACATCTACTTTCTATTTTCTATTTCTGTTTGGCCATATTTAAACATATTTTCATTTCCTGCAAGGAACAATTTTTAAAACACCGAGAACCAAAAAGAAGATATAACGTGGACAAGAAGCTATATTATCACACTTCCGGTAGAGTTCTTGTTCTTCTTCAAAATATTACAGGACAGGCAGAAATATTTTTATTTCCAGCCAGAGACAATTTTTAAGACACCCAGAACAATATAAAGAAATATAATGTGTACATTAAACTATATTCTCACTTTTTCCGCTGCAGAGTTTTTTCTTCGCAATAACCCAACTTGTTCCCTGCACAACAAAAATTTTGGAAAATTGAAAGGATAATGAGCATATTAAACTAAATATTCTGATAGTTCTGCTGTAGAGTTCTTTATTCATAATCGGCTTCTCTATGGAGAAGCCTAACTTGTTCCCTGTATTCCAAAAATCTCTCTTTCATTTGCTTTGCTTTCACATATTCTGCCGTGCCTTTACGCACACACCAGATCTTCTTTGCGCCTAATGTCCCTGAAGATGCCTTTGGCTCCTGTGATTGCGACTTCAGAGTCATAGCTCCAAGTATGCCTTCATATCTTCCATCATCCCCATTCTCTACAATAGAGACAACCCAAGGCCTTCCTTTTGAAGACACAATAAAAAAGTTGTCATCTTGCAAAAGGGTATAAACCCTTAGCAAACTAGCTTGATCTTTGAACCAAACAAATCCTCTTCTAAATCCCTGAGATCTTGGACATGGGAGAATCAAAACTTGAACAACAAGAGAAGTCATACCAGATATATATCTGACCACAGCAGAGGAAGATATATCCTTTTCTATATTATCCAAAACCAAAATCTGTGAAGCATAGAAGTCTGCTCCTTCCTCAGCACTACTTTCTTTAATAATGTTATCACAACGCTCCTGCGATTCATGGTAGCCATCCGCACTAGGCCTTACATATTCAATGAATCCTGCAATGATATTCGGCTCTTTGCATGCCTGAAGTGGTGCTGGAGAAAAATTACCACCAGGCCTTGCATTATCCAACTCCTTGCATGTTTGACTTGTAACCAGGTTCCCCCTATTACTAATGGAATCAATATTATCTAACTCCTTGCATGCCTGGCTTGTAGCAAGGTTCACCTTGCTGCCAATGGAATCAATACCTGTATTGACAGAAGTAGCTGGGAAAGGGTGGATCCCATGAGATTTGAACCTTGGCCATGAGTGTGAAAATCCTGGTTCAGCCCACCTAATTCCAAGTTCTTTGGGCAACTCAGATACACTACTGCTTCCTACAACATTTTCCAACTCCTTGTATGTTTGAGTCGTTGCAGGGTTCACCTTGTTACCAATGGAATCAATACCCTTATTGACTGAAGTAGTTGACAAAGGGTGAAGCCCAGGATTTTTGAACCGTGTCCATGAGTGTGAAAGTCCTGCTTCAGAACACCTAGTTCCAAGTTCATTGGGCAACTCAGATACACTAGTACTTCCTACAACATTTTCCAACTCCTTGCATCCCTGAATCGTTGCAGGGTTCACCTTCTTACCAATGGAATCCACACCTGTATTTCTTGCTATCTTTCTCTTTCTCGCATTCCTGTTCATTTTCTCCTCCACCAACTTAACAAAATCATTAATAACCGGGTGAGTGTCAATGCATCCTGGGGTCAACAAGCGGATGTTGTAGCAAGATATGGTGGCCCTCTTATTTGCATTTGGACCAGCTAACCATAAAACCTTTAATATACATGTGCACCTATCCTTACCATCCACCAAATGATGCTGGCCCCGATAAACCTGTTCCACAATGGCATTGAAAAATCTCTCATCTTTTCCCTCACTTGAACATGAAGCGCATATGCCCATTCTCTCTTTCAACTGGCCGCAATGATGATCTTTAAATTGTTTGGAAGCCAATCGAAATTTGCACCTTAGGTCTTCCACTGTCCTAAAATTTTCGGGTGACAACATTACATAGTTATCTTCCTGAAACCGTTCGTAATGCACCTTAAGGTGCGAACCTTGAAGGTGAAGGGATACATAGAACCATGCATCGTCACTCCTCTTAAACTCCAACATCGGAGGCATTTTAGCTTTCACCATTGAACAAACTGATAGGCCCACTTGTATAACAAGCTCTCAAACCACCAAATTATACAGCCTGTGAACTCAGAGGACCTGCTGCAAAGAACAAACAAACTTTAGCTTACTAAGTTAATGCACTGAATTTATCTCTAATGTTTTAATAAAATGAATTGTGAAATTAAGAATATTTAAACAAACAGTAAACTAACACAGATCCACGTTAGATTACTCTTCTATGTTTCTCATGTCATTTCATTGTTATATATATACAACATAATGTCGGTATCCACCAAACAAAAAGAAAATGCTTTGATGTGTCAGCTAAGGGGAAACCTATAGCTTTTCAAACAACCATATTAACAACACGAATAAGCTAATGTTGTACTAATTATTATAACAAGTATCGCAGTAGAAGTAGTGATGTTTTTACTCTTCTATTATTACAGCAAGTGTTATTGCAATGACTCTGTGTTTAACGAGTCTTGCAAAAAATATAATGCAAGATTAAACATTATGTAGATTATAAATCATTGCAACACTATGACAACATCTTCAAAATGCTGGAAATCAAACATTTTACTATTAATCATGAAAATATATATAATGTAGGATCAACATACTAATACATTTTACACACTGTAAATCAGTGTTGTAGATCAGTGTAACACCAGCTGTATAATTCAGGATTAACATACTAATATATTTTACACAAAATCAATGTAACACTATATGACAGTTGCTTGAAACCAGACATCAGAATACAACATTTTTTATTTTCTTAGCTTTGAGAAATAGATCTTTGGTGTTGGAAAGAAGCATTCTTGATTCTAAACTAGTGAAAAAACAACTAAAAAAATAAAGATTGATTATGATAATAAAAAGATGTCAGAGATAATTCCAGAAGGGTCTCAATCTCATTATGAGTATGATTGACAATTTGAAAATAGATTGCAAATTTATACTTGAAGTCCAATTGCCTATGAATATGATTGACAATGTATTAAAAAGAATATTCCTAATTTGATTCAGGTGAGATTTCTTAATCTCTGTAATTTGGATTAATGCAAAGTACACTTTTTGGCATAATTTTAAACTCTACTTCCAAATGTAAACGTAACCAACTTGCAGGATAAAATACCTAGAAGCCTAGTCAAAACCAAATTCACTTGAAACAAAAATCTGAACTTTATTGGTGGGTTCAACTTCCCATTTACTAGGGATGGATTCATGCAAACATAGAGAAATGCAAACCTACTTGTGGAGATTTTGTGGACATTTTAGTTAGATGTCAATGTGCCCAACTTGCCTGACAAAAATACCTGGAAAGCTAGTCAAAACCAAATTCACTGACCAATAAAATTCTGAACATTGTTGGTGGGGTTCAACTTCCAAATTTACAAGGTATGGATTCATACAAACAGAGGGAAGTGAAGTACAAACCTATTTTTGGAGATTTTAGTTAAATATAAATATAACTAACTTCCGGAACAAAATACCTGGAAACCTAGTCAAAACCAAATTCACTTAAAAATAAAAATCTGAACATTGTTGATGGGTTCAACTTCCAAATTTCCAAGGCATGGATTCATGCAAACAGAGAGAAGTACAAACCTACTTTTGGAGATTTTGGTTAAATGTAAACATAACTAACGTGGAAGACAAATACCTAGAAACCTAGCCAAAACCAAAATCAGTTACAAATAAAAATCTGAACATTGTTGGTGGGTTAAATTTCCAAATTTACAAGGCATGGATTCATGCAAACAAAGAGTGTAAACAACTTGCAGGACAAAATACCTGAAACCTAGTCAAAACCAAAATCACGTACAGACAAAAATCTGAACATTGTTGGTGGGTTTAACTTCCAAATTTACAAGGCGGGATTTATGTAAACAGAGAGAAATACAAACCTATTTTTGGATATATTAGTTAAACAATAGTTATGGATTAAATGACATAATGAAGGATTCGCTATAAAATTATTGTTTCTGTTGCACAATGACAATGATAGACAGAATCAATATATTTTTTCCCAGTTAAATAATCCTTCGGGCTAAAGATAATGGCAATCGCACCAGTAAATCTCAACAACGGTTTCTCTTCCATGGTTTATCACTTTAAATTTCCCAGTGGCCTCAAATGCCAAGAGTCAAAATCCTGCCGCTTTTAACATTTGTCAGATACCAATTTCAATTACCAAAGTGGGCTAACAAGGTTCATCCTATTAAAGATAACACCAGTTTGTTTTGTATCTAGCAGACAGAGCTAGATACAAAGATCTATTCGACGGTTTGTTGGAAGGTTTTTGAAATTCCAGAAGATATACACAACGACAGATTCACAGAAAATAATTGTGGAAGTGCTAGACTGTGCAGATAATTGGCTGTTTTCAAAGGAGCAACGGCAAGAGCAAATGTTTCCTAAAGTCCAGAAGATATACAGAAAATAATTGTGGAAGTGCCGATCTATGCAGATCAAGGTAGTTTTCAAGGAATTGTAAAAGGGTGCAACGGCAATTGCGACATAGAAAAATGAACGGTGGAGAATGGCCATAATAGCTCAATCAACGGCCCAAAATGCGCGGAACCTCAAATGCTATACCTGCTTTTTAATGTAGAAAATCTTGCATGGCGTGAATACACCTCCAACCTGAAGTAATTTATAAATACAACATTTTGTTTCATAGATCAATTGAGAATAAAGAAGATAATGCATACCAACTAATCACAAATGACTGCAAATTGTTTTACATAATAGACCTAGAAACAAATATACTTACTTAACACGTACTAACCAACCTGGAAGGAGAAAAGGTCCGACCTCCCCACACTGTAATGACTGCAGGCCCGAGCTGTGGCAGGCTTGATCATTACCCACCAGACTTATGGTGAATGTCTTCGACCGAATGTTTTGGGATTTCTTTTCTAATGGGAGAATTAGTAGAATTGCCGCTTTTCATAGACGAGACCCAGGATCGAGTCGGTGGGACTACTATTATATTTAAGCAAATTTTCAATCAATTGCACACAAATCTTACTAAACAAGTAAATGGAATTAGAAAGTGGTCACTAGACAAGTAAATGGAATCAGAAAGTTGTCACTAAACAAGTAAATGGAAGTTTTTTTTTTTCAATTGGAGAATTAGTAAATCTGAAGCTTGTGATTGGGGAAAGCTGACTTATGGTGAATGTCTTCGAGGAAATGTTTTGGGATCTTTTTTTAATGGGAGAATTAGTAGAATTGCCGCTTTTCATAGAGGAGACCCAGGATCGAATCGGTGGGATTATTATTATATCTAAAGCAATTTTTCAATTAATTGTACATAAATCTTACTAAACAAGTAAATGGAATTAGAAAATTGTCAAAACGGGGATTTTTTTGTTTTTTTAATTGGAGAATTAGTAAATCTGAAGCTTGTGATTGGGGAAACCTAAAATTGAATGTGATTGGAGAAACTTAAAATTGAATCTGTGAGACTGTCATTATAATCCTGAGCTTAAAGCAATTACACACAAACCTTGTTAGATTGATAAAAGAAGATAAAAAGAAGTTAGACAAGTAAAAAGAAGTAAAAGAAGTTTAGAACTTAGTCAGCCCCATGTTGATGGTTGACAAACTCAAGTACTTCCATTGTTACACCTAACCCTATGGGCTTGGAATGTTTTAGGAAGTTTTGCACTACATCTGCCAAGATCTTGGGAACACTGACTCTATGGCAATAACATTTAGCTCAGTGTATGAATTTTATTATTATTGTGACAGAGAGATACCCCTCACACAAGAATTTTTCTTGCATAACAGAGAGAGGAAGATCTTATTTGTTTTCATTTAAATGTATTTGGACAACATTTTTTTTTCCTGTACTTGAAAATCACAAGGCGCAAATGATTATAGCGGCAAACCCAGCTGTATTTCCAACGTGGTGAATATAGAAGTTTTGCTGAAGTGATATGCTGAGAATTGATGTGTGCGTTGGATTCAATCCTTAATGGTTAGAATAAATAACCAAGAGTTAGTAGGAGTTTTGCCGTTTTATTTATCTTGAAAGTCTGTTCCAAAATGAAGATAATGAACTGAAAAAAGAAAATAATAATATTAAAAGAAAAAAGAGATCAGAAAAAATTTCAGTAATAAATTTGCTAATTGTCTTAAAACATTGTTTGTTTTAAGAAATTGTTCTGATCTAACTTCCAATTACTCTACCAATTTTCAGGTTCAGAGCATATGCATAGTTCGAAGACCGGGCCGCTAGTCCTAGCAGCTAATTTCATGGTTTGCTGTGGTGTATCAGAAGTAGAAATGAATAATTTGTTTACGGAATACTTATGGCATATCATAAGGATTTTAGTTTAGCCATGATGGTATGGTAAATATCTGAATAAATGTAATCTGATATATCTTATTCTAATTCTGAAATTAGAAAATCAAATTTGCCTCCACTTGGAAGTTGGAAATAGTTAATTCCTACTTGTCTATGGTTGTAATTTCCTAATTGAGGAGTTTGTTCCTATATAATAGGAATTTAGTTTTTCATAGTTTAGTGTGTGGTTGAGAGAATCTCTCAACCACACTAGTGTACGTCCAAGATAGAATTCCTATCTTGAGACTATTGATTGTATAAATATGTGTGTAATTAACTCATTCATGAATAATAGAAAATATATTGATTGTGCAACTTTTATCTTGGTATCAGAGGCTGTTGGCCCCTCCTGGGCCTGCCCCTCCTGGGCTGAGGGAAAATAAAGAGAAAGTATAATTTGTTTTAGTTTGTCCATCGAGAGTTTTGGTTTAGTTTTGTTTGCAGTTCTGGATTGGCCGTATAGGCGATTGAATCAGGCCCCTTGCGCCTCAAAGGTGCAGTGTTGAGGATCGGACGGATCGGCCGTCTTGGTGACGGTATCAAATGTCCTGCGTCTTAATGGTCTAGTGCTGCGTATTGGCCGTTTGGGTTATTGTATCGAATGCTCTGCGTCTCAGAGGTGCAGTGTTGTGGGTTACCTGTCTTGGTGATGGTATCAGACGCCCTGCACCCAAAGGTGTAGCGTTGCGGATTGGCCGTGTCGGTGATCGTATCGAAAACTCTGATTGCATTGGATCTCGTTTGGCGGATCGGTTTTTGGTAATCAGAGTTGGCACATATCGAGCGATTGGCGGATTGATTTGTTGGGATCACTCGTGTGGCTATTGTAGAAATCGTGGGGAGCGATGACTCTTTTGTACAGATTGGAGCGTTGCCTAGGTGTGGGTTCGAGTAGTGATTACAGAGCCATTGATTGGTGCGGTGAGTGCATACAGTACTAATTTCCTTTGATGAGCGAGATCCCTCCAATCCTTTGAGGTGTGAGGATCGTTGGTGTGGTGGTTCGACCTGCCGGCCCGCAATGGAAGTGTAGCTACGAAGAAGGCCTGGCAAAGAAGGCTGAAAGTCAATACGTTGTCTAGAGAGAGGGAGGACGAGCATTGAGTAATTGGTGCAACTTTTATTCCCCTGGGATTATGTATGTGTTGTGAGTTTATCATCCTGGGCCTTGGAATCAAACACTTACTACTTTCTGCGGTGGAAGCGATGCCTCACGTACCATCAGAGGTGCTTGCAGAGGAGGCTGGTAAGTGAGAGCTGACCTGTGCTACGTGCTGGCGGGGTCGTCGTAGTAGTCGTTGAGGATCTGCTGTTGCTCCAAGTGCAGGTCCATTCAGAGGGAGTGTCTAGTGGATCGAGCAAGATAAGTTGACGGCGCTTGGCAAGAACCTTCTTATTGTGGCTGTATCTGTGCTGACTACAACTCACCATTGTAATCTATTAAGAAGATCTTATGAGGATGCATCATCCATCAACCACTGGAACCGCATTGAGGAGATCCGACCTGCCCGAATAGATATCTATTCAGCTCGTGGAATATTTGTACGAAATACCTGTTCTTGCCACATGCAATTCCGCGTCAAGAAAAAGCAATTTCATATTACCAATGATGTCCCCACTCTGAAGGAATCTCATAGACTTGCTGCTTTTGCTTCGATTACAAAACTTTCGTCGTCACGCTTCTCAATTCCCACCGTTGAGGCCCAGAGTCATCCCAATTTTCGGCAATTTTAAAGCTCGAATGATACTCCACGATGATGAGGGGCCTGCACTGGAAGATGCTCACCGCGTTCATTATTTCCAAACGTAACCCGTGACCTCATATCGGAACGTTGGCAATGATTTATTATATTTATAGTGCGCTCTCACGCATGGTTCTGTTCACTGTACAAAAGCTTCTTTTGAACCTGCATTCTATCATTCCATGCCCGGTCTTGTGGTCTCTTCTGTGTAATTACTGTCAGAGCAGATTATCGTAGATATTGCAATGGAACTGCAGCACGCCAGCAAATATTATTTAGTGGGCATACTTGTAGTTATGGCTGTTCTGCCAATACTCTCTGATGCTCGCTGTAATTACAAGGCCATTTTTAATTTTGGGGATTCAACCTCTGATACGGGTGGCATCCAGAGCGCCTTGACGAACGTTGGGTCGATGCCCATCTCGGCTCTTATGGTTGGATTGGGGATCGTTTGCGCGCACGGTGCATTTGGGGTTCCTGAAGATCTGTTTTTGGACGAGCAGGAGCCGGCGGTCGGATTCTTGTCCTTCCTCGGTGGTGGTGGATCCCATCCCTCGGTGGTTAGCCACGCGATGGCGGTAAATCGGCGCCTTTGAGAGCAAGATCGGGAGGATTAAAAGGAAGCCACGAGGGTCGTAAGCGGCTTCCCTTGGCTGAAGAGATCGAACTGCGGTCTTTGCACGTCCTTCCTCCGAGTTTCCCATCAATTCCGCCGTAGACGGAATCTGGCTCCCTTCTTGCATGTGGAGTATTGCTCATTGGTCGATCGATTGTGCTGGTGGTGGGGTCACAAACTTAGAGTGCCTGCATGGATCATGTTGCGACTGAGGAGATCGGACTTGCCCGGTGGTGTGTGCTGAGCAGGCGGCCAATTGCAGATCGCTGGTTATGGTTCATGATATTTCTGACTCTAATAGTTGCTGTTATGTTTGGGAAATAATCATTTTTGGGCAAAGATAGAGAAATTTAATATTTTGTCAACCTGAAAGTTTATTTTTTATGTCTTGGAATCATGGATAATATTATTGGCCTTATTGAGCCTAGCTAACTCAATGTAGGCAAAGTTATTTTGTTAGAATTTGCAACTCTAACGAATAACAGGTTAAGCATGGAGTTCCAAGAAGTTATTTGACAAAGATGCCCAAGATGTAAACTTGGGATAAAGGAGCAGCAACAATGTTGATGGTGGACAACAAAGTAGATGTTTGTTTGAGTTAGTTTGGTTTGTGGAATAGACTCCCTAGCATGTTGTAATAGTCATTGTATGTATCCAGAAACTCCAAATGTTGAAGTATGGAATGTAAGCCTTGTAAAGACATTTGAAAGTTCGTGGTGATCTCAAAACCATTTTGTAATGGTTTATGGTCAGCCTGAAACCATCTTTTGTCACTATAATGTGATGGTTGGTGGTGAGCCAGAAACCATCTATAGAGTCCTAGTGGCTACAGGATTTTCCCGGAGGTGGCATATTTAACTTCCGGACTTGCCCGGTGGTGGTAAATCGGACTTGCCCGGTGGTGGCATATTGAAGTTGGCGGATTTTCCCAGTGGTGGTAAATCGGACTTGCCCGGTGGTGGCAGATTGCCTTTGTGGCTGACTCACCTATGTGGCTTGAGGTGCCTTTGTGGCTATGTGTACACGGGAGCTTAGTGCTCGTAGGAGCAGGTGGACTGCAGAACACCTGGCTCGGACTCAGATGTTTTTTCTGAGTAGAAGGGGATTGGCGCTTTTCGCGCTGACAGCAGCGCCAGGAAGGCCAACTGGAGCGTCTGTTAGGCTATTAATCGCGCCAATGGGCACGGGTTTTACGTTCAGGATCGCGCCAATTCACCTTCAAGAGGATCCGCGGGATCAGAGAAGTTGTGGATCTGTCCGAGGGCGGCAGATTGTGTTTTTGGAGGTTTTGTACATGCAATTCGCTTGATGGTAGTGGATTTGACTATCATGACAAGTAGTCATTAAGGGGGGGAGTTGGAAATAGTTAATTCCTACTTGTCTATGGTTGTAATTTCCTAATTGAGGAGTTTGTTCCTATATAATAGGAATTTAGTTTTTCATAGTTTAGTGTGTGGTTGAGAGAATCTCTCACCCACACTAGTGTACGTCCAAGATAGAATTCCTATCTTGAGACTATTGATTGTATAAATATGTGTGTAATTAACTCATTCATGAATAATAGAAAATATATTGATTGTGCAACTTTTATCTTTGTATCAGAGGTTGTGAGGGCCTGGCCCCTCCTGGGCCTGCCCCTTCTGGGCTGAGGGAAAATAAAGAGAAAGTATAATTTGTTTTAGTTTGTCCATCAAGAGTTTTGGTTTAGTTTTGTTTGCAGTTCTGTATTGGCCGTATAGGCGATTGAATCAGGCCCCTTGCGCCTCAAAGGTGCAGTGTTGAGGATCGGATGGATCGGCCGTCTTGGTGACGGTATCAAATGTCCTGCGTCTTAATAGTCTAGTGCTGCGTATTGGCCGTTTGGGTTATTGTATCGGATGCTCTGCGTCTCAGAGGTGCATTGTTGTGGGTTACCTGTCTTGGTGATGGTATCAGACGCCCTGCACCCAAAGGTGTAGCGCTGCGGATTGGCCGTGTCGGTGATCGTATCGAAAACTCTGATTGCACTGGATCTCGTTTGGCGGATCGGTTTTTGGTAATCAGAGTTGGCACATATCAATCGATTGGCGGATTGATTTGTTGGGATCACTCGTGTGGCTATTGTAGAAATCGTGGGGAGCGATGACTCTTTTGTACAGATTGGAGCGTTGCCTAGGTGTGGGTTTGAGTAGTGATTACAGAGCTATTGACTGGTGCGGTGAGTGCATACAGTACTAAGTTCCTTTGATGAGCGAGATCCCTCCAATCCTTTGAGGTGTGAGGATCGTTGGTGTGGTGGTTCGACCTGCCGGCCCGCAATGGAAGTGTAGCTACGAAGAAGGCCTGGAAAAGAAGGCTGAAAGTCAATACGTTGTCTAGAGAGAGGGAGGACGAGCATTGAGTAATTGGTGCAACTTTTATTCCCCTAGGATTATGTATGTGTTGTGAGTTTATCATCCTGGGCCTTGGAATCAAACACTTACTACTTTCTGCGGTGGAAGCGATGCCTCACGTACCATCAGAGGTGCTTGCAGAGGAGGCTGGTAAGTGAGAGCTGACCTGTGCTACATGCTGGCGGGGTCGTCGTAGTAGTCGTTGAGGATCTGCTGTTGCTCCAGGTGCAGGTCCATTCAGAGGGAGTGTCTAGTGGATCGAGCAAGATAAGTTGACGGTGCCTGGCAAGAACCTTCATATTGTGACTGTATCTGTGCTGACTACAACTCACCATTGTAATCTATTAAGAAGATCTTACGAGGATGCATCATCCATCAACCACTGGAACCGCATTGAGGAGATCCGACCTGCCCGAATAGATATCTATTCAGCTCGTGGAATATTTGTACGAAATACCTGTTCTTGCCACATGCAATTCCGCGTCAAGAAAAAGCAATTTCATATTACCAATGATGTCTCCACTCTGAAGGAATCTCATAGACTTGCTGCTTTTGCTTCGATTACAAAACTTTCGTCGTCACGCTTCTTAATTCCCACCGTTGAGGCCCAGAGTCATCCCAATTTTCGGCGATTTTAAAGCTCGAATGATACTCCACGATGATGAGGGGCCTGCACTGGAAGATGCTCATCGCGTTCATTATTTCCAAACGTAACCTGTGACCTCATATTGGAACGTTGGCAATGATTTATTATATTTATAGTGCGCTCTCACGCACGGTTTTGTTCACTGTACAAAAGCTTCTTTTGAACCTGCATTCTATCATTCCATGCCCGGTCTTGTGGTCTCTTCTGTGTAATTACTGTCAGAGCAGATTATCGTAGATATTGCAATGGAGCTGCAGCGCGCCAGCAAATATTATTTAGTGGGCATACTTGTAGTTATGGATGTTCTGCCAATACTCTCTGATGCTCGTTGTAATTACAAGGCCATTTTTAATTTTGGGGATTCAACCTCTGATACGGGTGGTATCCAGAGCGCCTTGACGAACGTTGGGTCGATGCTCATCTCGGCTCTTATGGTTGGATTGGGGATCGTTTGCGCGCACGGTGCATTTGGGGTTCCTGAAGATCTGTTTTTGGATGAGCAGGAGTTGGCGATCGGATTCTTGTCCTTCCTCGGTGGTGGTGGATCCCAGCCCCCGGTGGTTAGCCACGCGATGGTGGTAAATCGGCGCCTTTGAGAGAAAGATCGGGAGGATTAAAAGGAAGCCACGAGGGTCGTAAGTGGCTTCCCTTGGCTGAAGAGATCGAACTACGGTCTTTGCACGTCCTTCCTCCGAGTTGCCCATCAATTCCGCCGTAGACGGAATCTGGCTCCCTTCTTGCATGTGGAGTATTGCTCGTTGGTCGATCGATTGTGCTGGTGGTGGGGTCACAAACTTAGAGTGCCTGCATGGATCATGTTGCGACTAAGGAGATCAGACTTGCCCGGTGGTGTGTGCCAAGCAGGCGGCCAATTGCAGATCACTGGTTATGATTCATGATATTTCTGGACTCTAATAGTTGCTGTTATGTTTGGGAAATAATCATTTTTGGGCAAAGATAGAGAAATTTGATATTTTGTCAACCTGAAAGTTTATTTTTTATGTCTTGGAATCATGGATAATGTTATTGGCCTTATTGAGCCTAGCTAACCCAATGTAGGCAAAGTTATTTTGTTAGAATTTGTAACTCTAACGAATAACAGGTTAAGCATGGAGTTCCAAGAAGTTATTTGACAAAGATGCCCAAGATGTAAACTTGGGATAAAGGAGCAGCAACAATGTTGATGGTGGACAACAAAGTAGATGTTTGTTTGAGTTAGTGTGGTTTGTGGAATAGACTCCCTAGTATGTTGTAATAGTCATTGTATGTACCCAGAAACTCCAAATGTTGAAGTATGGAGTGTAAGCCTTGTAAAGACATTTGAAAGTTCGTGGTGATCTCAAAACCACTTTGTAATGGTTTATGGTCAGCCTGAAACCATCTTTTGTCACTATAATGTGATGGTTGGTGGTGAGCCAGAAACCATCTATAGAGTCCTAGTGGCTACAGGATTTGCCCGGAGGTGGCATATTTAAGTTCCGGACTTGCCCGGTGGTGGCATATTGAAGTTGGCAGATTTTCCCGGTGATGGTAAACCGGACTTGCCCAGTGGTGGCATATTGAAGTTGGTGGATTTGCCCAGTGGTGGTAAATCGGACTTGCCCGGTGGTGGCAGATTTCCTTTGTGGCTGACTCACCTATGTGGCTTGAGGTGCCTTTGTGGCTATGTGTACATGGGAGCTTTGTGCTCGTAGGAGCAGGTGGACTGCAAAACACCTGGCTCGGACTCAGATGTTTTTTTCTGAGTAGAAGGGAATTGGTGCTTTTCGCGCTGACAGCAGCGCCAGGAAGGCCAACTGACGTGTCTGTTAGGCCATTAATCGCGCCAATGGGCGCGGGTTTTACGTTCAGGATCGCGCCAATTCACCTTCAAGAGGATCCGCGGGATCAGAGAAGTTGTGGATTTGTTCGAGGGCGGAAGATTGTGTTTTTGGAGGTTTTGTACATGCAATTCGCCTGATGGTAGTGGATTTGACTATCATGACAAGTAGTCATTAAGGGGGGGAGTTGGAAATAGTTAATTCCTACTTGTCTATGGTTGTAATTTCCTAATTGAGGAGTTTGTTCCTATATAATAGGAATTTAGTTTTCTCCTAGTTTACGTGTTGTGTTTGAGAGATCTCTCAACCACACTAGTGTACGTCCAAGATAGAATTCCTATCTTGAGACTATTGATTGTATAAATATGTGTGTAATTAACTCATTCATGAATAATAGAAAATATATTGATTGTGCAACTTTTATCTCTGGAGACTCGCAAAGTATTTCGAAGTTTCAAACTAAAAAATGGGAGGGCGGAGGAATGGATTGGGTTTTGCTGTTAACTAAATTTTCAGGCTTTTATATGCTTATCGGACAGCATTTAAGACTCCCCCTCGGCATTTTATCAGTAAACAAATGCTTTCGTTATATAAATTGGTCCATTTATGTTTTCATACGTTTTCTTTTTCTGCCATCTGCTCGTTGCTAGACCAAAAATCATTATTTATATTGTTTGTGGACACAGATGGACTGGTAGATATGAGGCCATCTATGTGATGGTCCCTGGAAAAGGGAGGTATTTGTGTGATGGTAAATACGCTATGGCAAACTTAATGTTGGATAAAGAATGATTATGCAAGGCTGGGTTGAGTTTGCAAATCTCATGAAACAATATTAACGGCATAAGTGGCTTCTACTTCACTTTATAATGAGATTTGAACCACATAACATTATGGGACTAAAACCAACTCAAACTATCTAATATAGGTAGATATATGATAACTTATAAATATGAAGCATCATTATTTTACTTTATAAATATAAGATTCAAATCTATTTGAATGAGTAAAATTTGTTTTATTTCAAAAATATTTCATTTAGACATAAAATTAGTTAGATTTTTTATTATTATTATTATTCATATTTTATGTTTTTTTAATAGTTAAATAACAATATATAATTTTTATTTTACCATATAAGGTGGACATTGTTGAGTATGTGGATAATTGTTGTTATTAATATCAAGTGATATCAAGATCAGGGGGAGTCTACTGAGTTCTCAAACATGACCTTTATGTTGTTATTGATGTCATGATTGTTTCTATGAATAGTGTGCTAATCTTATGATGACTTGGTTGTTTTACAAGTAGCCTATATTTGAAGGTATTTTTTCTTCAGGTAACTTGTTCAAAAGCACATGAAAAGTGTTTAGTTGGATAGCTCTTTAAAAAATCCTTCTAGTTGTATATGGTACTTAAACTAACTCTCCAGGAATGAAGAGAAAACTTGACATTGAGGTGATGGCCTTCGAGAAAGACTTGGTCAAGGATCCATAGGAAAAAATTTTGCTTTATCTAGCCATCCTATATCGAGTTGGTCAGATGAATGGATTCGTCTAAGCTTTGAGACCATCTAGGACCTCCACATTTTTTAGAGCCAAACAAAAGGTGGACCTTACTATGACATGGTGCTCTAATGTGAGGACATGTGGTGGGATGGTGATGTGGCACCTTGTGGTCATAACATGTGGCAAGTGGATTTGGCCTTCTTAGCTAGCCAAGTGGCCCTTTTCCAAGTGACATGTGGCAATAATGTGGCATGACAAGTGGAAAATAGTGACATGGCGATGACGTGGACATGACATAGGCCATCACCCATAAGCCATTGGTCCATAGTGGCGATGATATGTAGTGGGCTTGATTAACCTCATTTGGTGCCATGTTGCACGACAATAAATCGCTTAGGTCAAGAATTAGACCCCCATGTTAAAGTTCAAATAGGTCGGAGGGCCGATAAGACTTCTCCACCATTGGTTTTGATCAAATCGCATGATCACGAGGCATGATTTTAAAAAATTGGTGGATATTTAATTTCACATGGGACAAAAATCAAACTCCTCTCCTCCCACCCCTCTTTGGTAAAGTTTAGATAGTCATATAGGGGAGCAAATGTGACTTCTCCACTATCTGTTTTGATCTGATCATTGGGCGTGCTTTAGAAATTGGTGGATATTTAACAAATTTGGTGTTTTGGATGCCATATTTAGTTAAAACGCTTGAATCTCAAGTTAAATTATGATTTGGACAAAATCGAGGTTCCTGGAATCTATAAATAGAAACAAGACAGATGTGAGATTGAGTATTTTTCATGCAAATCAAAGATCTGTAGCTATTATTGATAGGAAAAAGAACAGGTATCTTGAATTGAACAAGGAGAAAAGGGTGAGATCGAATTGAAGCAGCGTAAAAAGGTCAACTAAACAATAGATAGAAGTGAAGCTTATCTGGGATGGAATTGAAGACGAGTGTTGTGCAAAGGCTAAGTGTGCAAATCAGTTAAGATTTGGAGCTACTATGAGTTTGAGAATTGCAAACCTAAAGTGTTGAAAATTAATTTGTAAAAAAACAAATTTAATCGTGAGCAAATTAGAGAGGGATAAGTTGTTCTTGGGTGAGGAACCTTAATTGAAATCAGAGGATTAGAAAGGAGGGTGATGTAGAACAAAGATCAAAGAAGATATTCAATCTGAGATTTAACAATTGTTTCAGTGATGTTTCAATTAAAGAGCCTCAAATTAGAGTCTCTTTTAAGTTGGTACCTATAAGTCAGGGAGTTGGTGCTTCCATCAAGTGGGTTTTTACAAAGAAGGGGAGTTGGAGCTTAGTGCCTACATAATTTGATGTAAATTGTAGTTGGTTTTTTCATTTACATCATAATCAAAAAACAATTGTGGTTTTTGTAGAAATTCCTTGTAGATTCAAACTGTGAATTGTAATATTCTAAAAAAATAGACTTGAATCTACTCTACTCTGTTATCACTCCAATATTTCTCTAGAGTGTTGGAGAAAGAAATGATTAGAGGTAACCACAAACCAACTTTGGAGATTAGGATCTAGCCTTCCTAATTGTCAGAGAGGGCTCTCTCTCTTTTATTTAACTTTGTTTAGTTATTTGGTTTTAGGCTAGTTATGATTGTGCTTGGGTTTTGATTTATATTTGGTGGTGAGATTACTTACTTAGATGAAAAGAGGGGTGTCTTTTACCATTGGGCTATGGGGTCAAATGTCAGACAAACAAGGCTAGATCAAATTCTAAAAGCAGTGTTTATAAGGCAAGATAGCAAAGTTACTTCAGATCTCAAGGCTGGATGGTGAAGTGATATTCAATCAGATCCAAAGAGCAATTAAGGGTTCCTTAGTAAGGATTCTCAGATCCAAATATCAAAAGAAAACATGTAAATGATTTAACTGTGGAAAACAGAGAGTACTTAAACAAATTTTGAGATAAACTTCCAGTTAATTCATTCAACTTTAGATAACAGAGTGTACTTAAACAAATTGACAAAGAAAATACTTCATTGTAATAGCTCTACACATGAATCCTATAATGCAATCTCTTTATTACTTGCTCTAGTCTGTTGACTTAAAAATTGGTACAATAACCCTCAGGTTTATGATCAAAATAACTTACAAATGTATACCAATCCACACTCAATACTTCAAATTAAGAAGTTGGAAACTCAAGAAGAAGTGGAGAGGCAATATTTCTTGATTTTGAGATCATGGAGGATGTTTCTTGCTAGGTTTTGTACCCTGGGCATACTAGGTGAAAAAAAAAATATCTCAACTATGTTTCCCTTCGTTGGAAGATGAAGACTTTGCTAGGCCTGGTTTTGAAAGACGAGCACATAGAATGACACAATGTGTTTGACTCATTGGAAGAAATAAAGAGGAAGTTGCAAAAACAAGGATTCACTATGGATAAAATTTGTTTGCCTCATTGGAACACATAAAGAGGATGTTGTAGAACCAGGAATTCACTATGGACAAACTTGATTCAAGCCCGACTCATCTTGAGGAACACATCCTTTGTGAGTCAGACACTATTGCTCCTCTTGGATCGAGTTCTAGGGGTCCTACTCCCATCTCTTCCTCTTATTCCTAATGGTGTTTATTTTTTATCGCTGCGACTAGTTTTATGTTATGTTTTGTAATAATAAACGAACAAGTGTAGCTTGTAGTATTGCAAGTTTCTAGAGGAAAATTTGTTTATCTAGTTTTATGTTATATTTTGTAACATTTCACTAGCAAGTTTGGCATGTATTTTTGAATGCCCAGCTGGGGAACAAAGTTTGTATCATTTACCAAAAAAATATGAATACCCATTATCTTTAGAATTCAAGAAAGTCCTCCTCTAAAACCTCATCAGCGTAGGTACATAAATTCTAAATTTTTATGTTAATACAAAACTCTTAAATTTGCACAAACAAAAAAAAATATATTTCTAATAAAAAATACATTACTTATTAATATGGGAAAAGAAAACTATATACTTAT
>APFE030622994.1:0-12442 GCA_000404065.3 Pinus taeda
CTATTTATCTACGGTTTACCTCTAAGAGTGATTGTTTTTCATTGGGATTTCTATTCCATGGTAACCAGAATTGTTGTTTCTTCATAACTGTGATTGATACTTGTTATGCTGAAACCCATATTACTGCTTCCCTCAATATAGATGCGTTGTGTGTAACATTCAATTTAGTTTGTTGTGCGTTTACATTTTATTCAGGTTGTTGTTCAATATTTCGTAACGCACTGTAGTTTGTTGTTCCATTTTTGGTTTGCTACTTAAATCATTTCTGAGGTAAAGATTGTTGTTTAATTCCTTTAGATGACAATTACTGCTTAATTCATTCTATAGGTTAAAGCTTTGTTGTTAAATATTTTAAAATAGATTAGTTGTTGTTCCCTTTCGTGTTAATTGAATTATCATTTCAAGTAATTGCTTTGGTGTGAACAAAATGATCTAAAATTGTAGTGAACATTGAATATTGTTGTCTAGTTCCCAGATTAATAATCTTCTCCTTGATTTCTTTTCAATTGCATCAGTTTACAAAGGGAAGAGTTATCATTATTGTACCCTTGACTAATGAAGTGATGTAGTTTCTTAAATGAATGATTTAGTTACAAATCATTTCAAGTTCTCGCCATTACATTTAGAGTTTGTTTCTAGCAATTATTTACTTTTGCAAAAGCACTATACTACTAGCATTACTCTTGACAAATGACCACTTCAAACTGAGTACACTCTTTGAGATAACAAATTGTACCTAGATTGATAATTAATGTAGGGTAAATAGAGGTGAAAAAAACCATTTTTACTACTCGACACTTGGCTCCTCCTGCAAGGCATTAGAGAGACTAGCTAGTTTTTTTAGGAGCAAGGAGTGGCTCCAATGTCCCAATACTTGGGCTAGTGGTGTACAATGTGAATATGTGTCTCAGAACTTCTTCTTAATAACAGAAACCTTATAAGGCCAGCATGTTCTTCTTGCGTTACTTATGAATGTTTATAAGACTATTCTGTGAATGTTTGTATTTCATGTTTGCTTTCATATGTACTAAGATAGTTGAATTATTTTGGTTATTTTAGTGATTATCTTGTTGAGAATGTGATGTAATGGTTTTTACTTTTGTCTCATCCTTGTGGACTATTCCATGGGATACTAGACAAACCTTTCTTTGCTTATCGGTTATAATGACTATCACGTCTGCTATTGACTATTCCGCTAGATGTTAGATGGATATTCCCTTGTTCATTTGTTGTAATGACTGTAGCATCTGCATTGGACTATTCCATTCAATATTGGAGAGGTCTTTCTAGTTCATCTGTGTCTCTTCCTAGGTGGCACTATTACCTATCACTTAGAGGCTTGCTTTTCTCCCCCCATTTGTTGTAAGAGAACCTAGACACAATTGCGCTGCACATTCACCAGGCACACTCACCTTACTTTTCGAAGATACCATTGCACCACTCTCTTATGCTAACATCTAGAGCCAACTCAAATCTTTAAGTATTTGGAAACCGAGCCTTTATACTAGATGGGACTCCTACACCAAACTGTGTGACGTCTGATTGGGACTCCATATAGGGGAGATCCACTGAATGTTGGTAGGTCCAACGCCATCAACAATATGTGATTAGAATATGGTTATATGTGATGATATTTTATAATCATTTTTTAATTGATACAAATGAACTACAATTCCTTATGTGATAATTGTATATTGAAGTAAGACATGAGCAAGGAGGACTTATCCTTGTAGTGTTAGAATAACACTAGTACATGAATCACTAAGAAGGTCAATGACCCTATAGTGAGACGTTTCCCTTGTATATTAGTTTATGATGGAGAGATATGATAGATGCAAGGTATCTCTTCTTTGAACTTATTGGGCCAGTTAAGGGAGTCAAATTCCTTGGTTGACAACTTTGTTAGTTATTTAGGTTTTGGAGAAAAAATCCTCTTGTAATTGACCATTTTTTATAAGTTTTCCAAGTTCTTATAGGGTCTTGTAAGTTCCATTAGTTTTTAGGGATGAGTGGTCTATCCATTTCCCTGAAGAACCCTAAGAAACCCCCATGAGGTTGCTTCTGAATCTGACCTCTGGAAGCTGCCATAATGTTGTGGAATTCAGTGAAAATTTCCTAAGTCATAATAATTCGGGAGCTAATACTCGACTAGGTCTGAGGTCGAGAGGTCGATATAGTTTCCTGAGGAACTGGTTCGTCGAGAAAGTTGACCCCAACTACGTCAAAGGTCAAGAGATCGAGAAGTCAACTGAGGAAGTTATCCCTTGGGGAAGTCAACCCTGACTAGGTCAGAGATCGAGAGGTTGGGAGTCGGGGGCTGAGTTAACTTTGGAAGTTTTTACACTCGAGTAGAGAATGACTCAACCTGATGGTCGTTCTAACAATCACTGTAGCCAATGATAAACTTCTATGTGGCATCTTGATGATGTAGCCAGGGGGAGTGGATCCCACTTTGAAAGCTAACTTATCTCGATCCTTAGCTTGAATTGGGGTGAAGTTACATGTCACTGGATTTGTTTCAACGAGACAAACACAATGGTGATGATATTTTTATGTTTAGGGGAGTTTTGTGAAAGTCAAAAAAGTTATACCCATCATCATAACAGTAGTTTGAGAGTAAGGTATTGAGAGTTACCACCTCTTGGTCATGGGTTTAAGTAAGGGGTGGTGTTACAGGTGGTATTGGAACATGGTTCAGCACTTGGACTAAATGGGCTCGGTCATATGTGGATTTTTAGAAAATTATCTAATAAGTTGTTTAGGTGTTAAAATTCGATTTTAAAATAATCGACTGTAAGTCTATGCGTGTTGATGGTTTATTATTGGATGATGTTATGAGCATACTAATAGGGTTGTTATAAGGAAGCTGAGATCTACATGGAAACCCCATGATATTATGATTATTTAATTGTTGTCAATTGTCTAACAAGGTGTGTGATTGAAAGCACATTGCAAGTAGCCTAAAATAGAGATAGTTCAATGATGGTGATAGGGATGGATAATGTAGCTCATACCAGTCACAACACATAAATGAATGGTTTAGGGCTAATGAAGAAGAGAGATAATTCAACCAAGGGGGAGGGAATCACTCTCTAGATTGGTTGGACACCCTGAGAAGCCTAAGGGTTGAAGTTAGGAGTGTCAAGGAAGATAATGAGAAGTTGGTGAGAGCTCATAAAGGATTTCATATTTGCAAAAGCAGAGACAATATGATGAGAGGGGTAGCCATAAAAGCAGGAAGAACCCTTAGGAACATGTATTCCAAACTAAATGTTGGGAAATGTATCCTAGTGGGAATCACTTCTTTATTATGGCTAAGGGGAAATTGGAAAAGGCATTGGCAAAGGATTTAAGGCAAAGAGGCATTAATCAGCATTTTATTTATGAAAATAAAGGAAATTGAGAGAAAAGAGAGGTGAAAGGTCATGGGTTGCATGTGAGGAGGAAATTGAAGGAAAATAGAGGAAAATGAAGAAATTAGAGGCAACAATAATAAAAAGGCATCATAGCATTAGTTTGGGGCCTTATATCAGTTTAGTCTTGGAATTTGTTTCAGAGAAGAGAAGAGCACCAAGAGGAGAAAAAAATAAAGCAAGAAAAGGAAGCAAAGGAAAGAAAGGATCAAGTAAGGAAAATCAGATCAAGTGACTTCAATGGGAATATTTACAAGGACCAAGTCGCATGTATGATTTCCTGAATTGTTTAGGCATGCATTGTACATGCATGGGTGTATTTAGTTCATTTGTTTTCATTGGCCTGGGTTTTTTTAGGTTTGAAAATGGTTTCAACCTTCCCTTTCCATTTATGGACATCCATGGTGTAATGGGATTCATTCTTGGTTGAGCTTTGGATTTTTTGAAGGTTTTGAATCTGGGTGAGGTGGTCTTAAGAAAATCCCAAGGTTTGGGGGTGGAAACGGTTTTCTTCGAGAAGCCCTCAATAGGTGGGTGGAGATAAGAAAATCCTTGAATGGATGATGAAGGATTTCCAGGCACCTAATCTTAGTTTGTTTTTGTGATCTCGATGTTGGCATTATGATACAGGTGTTGTCCTTGATGGAAAATCACTCAGATAAAATTTCATAGTGCAGCAGGTCAACAGCAAAGGATTACAGATCAAAATCCAAAGAATGAAGAAAGAGAGGTATACGTTGGTTCACTTTGTCCAAGGCGTGTATACGCACATTTTAACAGAACAAAAGTAGCGTATAACATATACACACACTTTCACAAGAGGAAAAGCGCGTACATGTTGGAAAACCAAGTTTTTGGTCCAAGGTATTTGATCCAAGGTATTTTGGTCCAAGGTAATTGGTCCAAGGTATTTAGAAAGGCCTAAGAGTATATAAGGAGGAGAAGATCATTAGGCCAAGGTGTGCAAGCAATGAGATTCTAAGGAATACTTCTATCTGAAGTATATATATTATGTTGTAGGGTTATGTTTGGGATTGGATCTGAAATCTTCATGTGCACCTTGAGTTCAACATTGGATCAGGAATCATGAGACTTGAAATGACTTATTCCTGAATGATCTGATATTGGTTGAGACCAGATCTGATGTTTTGCGCCTGTTCTCCTTATTATCTATCATGATCTAGGTTTGTTTGAAGTCTGAAATTGCAACAAAGTTCTGAGTCAATATTTGCAAATCTGTATGCAGGTTTGTCTCAGCCAAAGCGCATGTACACGTATGCTTGACTCTTTCAATTAGTGTATACAAAAAGTAAAGCTTCTATTCAAATTTGATTGATCTATCAAGTCAAATTTTGTTGTTTTACTGTTGTCTGTCAATGAAGTCCTCTTAGATCTAAACGCAAAATTGTTGTATAAGGAAATTGAGTCTGATTGATTGATTAATTGAGAAGGAAGGGTGATCCTTGCTATTATATGTTTTTGAACTCTATAATATGATAGTAGATCTTCAGAATGTCATTGATTGGTATAGTCTGTGGTTCAGAAGTTTATGATTCAGTATCTTTAGAGATATACGCAGGTTGGGTTAAAGGAAGTAGCGTATACACGCAAGTTGGGTTCAACCAAGTAGCGTATATACTCTAATGCATGATTTTTGAGGTTACAGCCAGTTTTGGATGATGATGCAGGGTTCTGGGTTCAACACAGTGTTCTGCTATTAGTGATCTAGTTGTTCAGATTAACTCAATATTGGTTGATGCAGTTTAAGTTTAAAAGGCTTTGATGGGTCAAGTGTGAAAATTTCATGAAACATGGCCTTCGGCTTGTGGTGTTGTGATCCAGGAGTATCTAATCTGAAAATTCATGAAACATGGTCCCTGGTGGAAGACTGGAGTTTTTTGTAGGCTAGCACCTATGTACTAGTAAACATATTGGCTAGTACAAGAGTTAGGGGGTTGTAGCTCCCTTCTAGTAGAAGTTGGAAAATGAGAGAAGGTTGTAACCTTCTGCAGGTAGAAGCCTACATATTGGTATGATTCTGCACCAGTACAAGATTGTAAACAAATTTATTATTATTAAAAGAAGACAGAGACGACAGCAGTAGATGGTTTTTACCCACATTGGGTTTCCACCAAAAATCTTGGTGTTCATGTGTGTTGCTTATGTGTGATGCTTTATTTTTCTTTTACTGCACTGTCTAATAAATCTATGATATACTAGTTTAAGGTCAACACATGATAAATTATCTAAATCACAAGTTCTCTACATATACACTGGTTTCCTTAATCACAGTTGCGTGTACATGCTAGTTCACTTCATTGAAGTAGCATATATAAATCTGTTTGGGAAATAAAAAAATTTCTCTGATAATACTGATTCACCCCCCTCTCCGTATTATTTCCAACACTCGGGACCAACTTAGGTGAGATCATGGTAGGGTGAGGGTGGAGGTGGTTTAACCTTTGGATTCCCTTGGTTTTTTATGCATTGGTTTATCCCATGATATCCCACATTCATACTTTGAATATGGCATGGGGGTGATTGCCTGAAACAAAGATTTGGTTCGGCCCAATATATGGTCAAGTGGTACGTGGAAGTCCCTAACTTGTTTGGACTTTTCATATGTTAATAAGAGCTAAGTTCCTCTTGTATTTTATGAGTAAATGTACTTTTTATGATGTGGCTTTGATGGTTTCTCTATCATTGTTATTAATTTTGTTATATGTTGGTTATAAGCATCGTTTTATGGCATATTCTAGGCATGGCTCTTATCATGTTTGTTTGGAAAATTAATGGTTATTAAATGCATGAAAAAATAGATGCTATGGAAGTTATTTTGAGAGGTAATTAGACCTTCTTTATGATTCTCATATAATTTTCATATTGCTTTGTTCAAATATGCATTCATGACCTGTAGATTTCATGTTCACTATGTGTTTAATGGAATGAATTTCATAGTTAGACCTATTTAGGCCAACTCCCTGTCTAAGTTTTGTGTTAAAGGATTTTTCCTTATGACATTTATCATTTCTGAAGTTTATATCAAGTTCTAGGTAGAGGTCTGGATCCTGGACTTGAAAAATTGGCTCAGATATCGGGGTCACATGCATAGAACTCGGTAAATTAGACTACATTCATTGGGAGGTAGGGTCATCCATGCAACTAGAAGCTTAAAATCAATGGCTTTCCTTGTTATGCAAATGAATGGGAGTCTACGTCACTAAAAAGTAAAGTTGACTAAGGGATTGGGCACCTGGAGTGGTGGAATAAATCATGGGGGTCATGTAGCTCCTGAGGAAGGTCAGTAAAGTTTCGGTTGTTTGATTCCACTTATTTAACTGTACTTAGGGAGTTGAGTCATTTTACAGTAGTCCTCTACTCATGTTTACCCTAACATGCTAGTGAAAGTGGGTAAATATAGGAGATGGAATTATATATTTCTATTAAAGCATGGTTCAAATACTTGGACTAGATGGTCTAGATGCATCTTGTTAGGCATGCATTGTCATGGTAATTGTTGTCGTGCATGAGGTCATTGTATGTAGTTGGTATTATCATGCATGATGTTGATATATTGGTATGATTATGTATATACATGTATTGTGCTAATTTGGACTGATTTTGTAGATGAGATAGGCCCCCTAAACATCATTGAGGTATGATTTTGATTATGGTATCTATTTTGTTATTTGGCATGGAATGTTTGTAGGAAGAAAAGAATTAGAGATGAAAATAAAAATGGTGGACTACAGTTCATTTGACTCTCCCTACAGATCAATTAGGCAGCAAGGAGATGAGTATTCTTCTCGTATAACAGATACATTGAGGAGTTTGAGGGTAGAGATTAGAAGTTGCAAGGTAGACAATGATAGGTTGGTTGAGGCTTGGAAAATACTTTCAAGGGCTCAGGAAAATTTGGCAGAGGTCAATGCAGTGATCCTTCATAGTTTTTCAAACTTGCAGAGATAGAGACAACTAAGGATTAGTCAAGAGCAGGAAGAGAAGACTAATGGGGCATATGGTAGCAAACCTTGGTTTGGATACAGGTTGGATAGAGGGGACACAGTCAGAGATGGAAAATCATTTGATACACCTGAAAAGAGGAATGGTATCTATCAGTATCATTCTAGTTCCTCATCCAGGAGACATCATCATTGTTAATGGGTTGCTAATTTTTCACTATTATTATCACTTCTTAACATCCATTTCATCCATTTCTACTATTCTTTTATCACATTATTTACCATAATTTATTATATAATTCAATTTCATAATTATTTATGCTCTTGTGGATAAGTAATATTTGTTATCCTTTATTTTTAATAAATTGATGATTATTATGTGCGATATTATTAATAATGGTTTACATATAAAAATTTTATAACATCACTTATGATTTTAGCCTCCAAGATCTCTTACAGATTGCAAAATTGATCTTCAACGCATAATCAAATATTCTAACTCAAAATTTCGCTGGAATAGAACGTGACAGTTTTGCATTGGACATTTCTGGCAAACAAAGAAGAGTCTTAAAAATATAAGACATGGGTTTTGTGTAGAATAGACAAAATTAGTTTGCTGATCAGAAGTTTTCAGAAATTCGGTTGGATTGGGATAAAAGAAAGGTTCTTCGGAGGATATATTCACAAATTTTTTGTTGTGGCCATTTTACAAATTGCCCCAATTGCAATGACCAAATTCGACATGTTCCAGCTGAAACGTGATGGAAAGATCTCTTAGATCTCATCTTTCTTATCGATATTTTGTAATCAATATTTTTGTAAATTTCCCTTTGCTATTTGTATATCTAAAAAGACATAAATTAGGGAGAACGTACATAGAGGAGCATATTAGATATTGAAGGTTTTTCTTTGAGAATGTAACATCAGACTTCTATATTTTCCTTTTTGTTAATGAAATATTGATCTTTTGATTACTATCTAGCCTTTGATTCTTTCTACCACAGCCCTGATCAAGGAGTTGGGCCCTCTCTCTTGATCACGTGTTGCTAAAGTAATGTGTGCTTAGTTTCTTTTTAATTAATGTATTTCCTCTTTTTCATTGTAATCGTTTGATATGAATGCTATGAATTGGCTTTCTGTTACAGATTAATTATTTTTGTCATTTCCATTGCTGTTACAAATTAGTTATTGTTGTCCTTTCCATTTTCTGCTACAGTTTATTTATTAATTCAGATTGCATGTTTAATTAATTAATGAAATTCCTGATCAATTACTCGATTATGATTTTGCCCCTGCATATATAGTGCATGATACCCTTGCAATAATAAATGATCCTGGATTGACATATTAATGTGGTAAAGGGTTTAATCATAGCATTCACACTCGGACACCAACGTTTTTGTGTCGTTGTCAGGGAGGTTATTAAGGTGCAAGAACATAACTGACATTCATCTTGGAATCAATCTCTTGTTGTCGGGAGAGAAAGGGTTTTCCACTCTACTCCAGGTCTTGAGCATAGTCATTTTTTATTTTGTTTTGTTTCCTTTTTTTTTCTTCTATTTTTTATCTCTTTTTTATTTTATAGGGGCCACTCTCTCATCCTGGGGAGGGAAAGAATCTTTCACCCTACTCTAGGTCCTGAGCTTAGAATTTTCTTGTAGTTTTGTTTTTTTTTTATTTTGAAAGACCCACTCTCTCGTCCTAGGGAAGGAAAAAGTTTTCTCACCATGCTTCAAGTCCTAAGCTTTAGTTTTTTTTGTTGGTTTATTATTTCCATTTTTTTAATCATCCTCTCGTCTTGAGGAGGGAAGAATATTTTTTTCACCTTGCTCCAGGTCCTGAGCTATGTGACTTTTAAATGTTTTAGTTGCATGAATAGAGATCGAAACAAAAGGGGCAAAGGAAGGTTCTCAAAACTCATGAGTGGAAGTCAAGGAAGAAAGCATCAACATAATTTGGAAACTAGTCAAAGAACTTCACGATATGAAAACTATGGGAAATCAAGACTATATTGAAGATTGGTTTCACTCTATTGTTTGCTTGCAACATCACTCCCTACTTCAACAACTCTTGGCACCATCCTTAATGGGGAAGTTGGTCTCTCATACCCTAGTATTTACTGACATACATTTCTCAAATTCGGGTATGTATACACTTGATGCCTTAGCTTGAAAATGGTTCCATTGGAATTTCTCTTATATGTAAGTATACTTTATTTTTCAAGGTAGAGTAGGTTAGTGTAGAAAATAGAATAAATAAGTACATAAATAAATAAATTTCTTTATATGTAGAAAGAGTTGTGTTTGTTGCAACTTGCTGAGTATATCAATATCAGTGGAAAATATTTGAATTTAATTGTGTATGTATATGTATTATATTGAGAATTATATTTCTACAAACACTTATCATAATTTTGAAAAAATTTCTTGATTGTCATATCTTATGGCGTGTGGGCTTGATAAAACCACTAAAATCACAGTCGGTACAGTCATGTTTTGAGGGACCAAATGGGCATATTTTAAAAGCCTGTTTCTATCCTAAGTAGCCCTTTATTTCTATTTTCTAATCCAATTTGAATCACTCAATTTGGAATTGAAACAAAAAATTTATGACCAAAACATTGACAATATGTCTAGTATGCAGCTCAGGAACAGAGCTGGGACTGTCAGTTTTTGGAGGCGTAAATGACTAGATTTTTGAAATATGTTTCTATGGTATATTACCCTATTAATCTAGTTTACAATATAATTTGAATCACTTGATTTCGACATTATATGAGGAAGTTATGACCAAAATACTGACTATCTATCGTAAATCAACACCTTTAAAACTCTGTTTTTTTCTGACTGTTCCTTTGCACATTTGACCCACCAATTCTTCATTATTTCAAAAATGTTTCTATTGGATATATTTACATGAATCTTCTTTAATCTCCAATTTTAATCCATTCAATCCATCATCAAAAGAAAACGTTATGCTTAAAATATCAATTGTTGGTCTAAGTTGGGAAATCGAAAATGACTCTGTTATACAAGTTGTTCTAAGTAAATTTGACATATCATATCATGGAATTTTTAAAACACATTTCAATTGGAAATATCCCTATGAATTCAATTTCATTTGGATTTGGAATTACTCAAATCAGATTAAAAACAAATAAATTATGATTAAAATATTGTTGGTTAGTATGGTTGGCCACCACTCTCCCGTAGGTAATAAATTAACTCCAATTTGTTATTTGTTTTCCATGGATTTGTTTTACAGAGTAATTAATTGTTATTTTTTTCATATTTATTGGATTTAGAGAGCCCGATCACCTCTCTTCTTCCATGATTACATGTTTTATTGTAGGTAGATGCTCGTTTTTTGCAAGTCTAGGGAGAATAAAGGAGGTCAATTCTTTTTTTTGAACAAATGATTCTTGAAGGCAATGATAATGAAATAATATATTTTCATCCAAGAATCTATTAGGAAATATAATATCATATAATTTTGAGTCTTTCTAGGTTCCATGAAAAAAAATTGATCATAAGAGTTTGTTACAAAATTATTCCCGTTATTTCCCACCAACATGAAGACTTTTTCATTACCTAATGGATTCATAACAAGACAAATGGAGAATTGATTTCCATTTGAATATCCAAGTCATTTTTCCATTCATTTACCATTGACATATTGTTATTTATAGAAATAGATTGATATTCCCCTAGGAAACAACGTTGTTGCAGTCAAAATCATAGTCGTTGCAACTTAAGTTATTTATTTATTTATTGTTTTTCAATAAAATTGTTGTTTCTTTTTTTATTCCTCTTATGCTTTTATGTTTCAGGTGTTCAAAGTCACAAATTTTGTTCCTTCATAAAAATAAAAGGAAGTTCTCAAGTTTCATGTTGTTACTCCTCAAATGTTATTACTCTGCCGATGTTGTTACTTGTGAAAATTTTCTAAGTATCGGATGTTGTTACTCCTAGAGTGTTGTTACTCCGCCACTACTGTTACTCTTGAAAATTTTCTAAGTGTCAGATGTTGTTACTTCTTGGATGTTGTTACTCCTAACATTTTTCTAGGTATCAGATGTTGTTACTCCTGGAGTGTTGTTACTCCACCGTTATTGTTACTCTCGAAAATTTTCTAAGTGTCAGATGATGTTACTCCTTGGATGTTGTTACTCCACCGTTATTGTTACTCTCGAAAATTTTCTAAGTGTCAGATGATGTTACTCCTTGGATGTTGTTACTCCACCGTTATTGTTACTCTCGAAAATTTTCTAAGTGTCAGATGATGTTACTCCTTGGATGTTGTTACTCCTTGGGTGTTGTTACTCCATCGCTATTGTTACTCCCAAAAATTTTCTAAGTGTTTGATGGTGTTACTCCTTGGATGTTATTACTCCGCCAATGCTACCACTCCGTGATGATTTTTTTTTCTAAGTACTCAGTGTTGTTACTCATCCGATGCTACTACTCCCCCAGTGCTGCTACTTCGTGGTGAAATTTTTTCTAAAGTACCCAATGTTGTTACTCCTTCGGTGATGCTACTTCGTGGTGATAATTTTTCTAGAAACCCATTGTTGTTACTCCACCCATGTTGATACTCTACCAAGGTAAGTCTCTAGGTACATCCCTGATCAACTCCATGTATTCGATTCATGTTTCACTTATGACATGACCAACCATGACCGAGGACGGTCATACCTCAGTTTGGGGGAGAGGGGGATGTGTTGCATTTAATGGAAAATGTATCATATTTAATATAAATGATGTCATGTCATCATTGTTATTAAATCTCATGTCAACTCATATATCTCACGATTATTACTACCATAATCCATAACAATTCGTAAACCCCACTTATACGTGCACATTGGAACTTGAATCATGCATGATGACATTAAGTTGATGAATGGGAAATACTTTTAAGTGTCTAAGTCCTTTTTGACATAATGATTGGGTAACCAATTTATCTTTGTTTATCTATAAACATAATTTGATATTTAAGGAATAATTATGCAAAGATGATTTCATCATGCCAACTTTCAACTTTCCTAATTTGTCGAGTCCCTAATCT
>APFE030623021.1:0-14069 GCA_000404065.3 Pinus taeda
TTTTTTTTTTTAAAAAGGTCGGCTACTGTTGTATTATAAAATCAAAGTAAAAGATCTATTACATAGCTATCCGAAGATTGGGCAGGGAGGAGCAAAATCGGGTACGCAGACCCATTGTCCTCATTTCTGCCATTGTAACTGGAAGTAAAAAGATGTTGGCTATATTGCCTGACAAAACTACCACACAGCAAACAGAAATTACAGACCATAAGGGGTTTTTTGGGTGATCGAGACGTCAGGGAGAGGCTCTTTTCGAGCGCCACTAGCTTTCGTGGAGGCTTTCGCATGAGAGCTTTGAGTGAGGGCTCTTATCTGCTCAATAGCTTCTTCCAGGTGACAGCATCTGCCTTTGAGGTTCTCGATCTCCACCTTCTGTTTCTCAAGTTTCTTTCTCTTGGACCTGTTATCTGATTCGTAGTCTTCTTTGAGTTCCTTGAGCTGGCTCCGGAGCCTGTTGATCATAAAAGTGTGCGTTTTACACATGGTGCAGTCCTTATTGAAGAGTCTGTCGATGTTGATGTTGGGTTCTTGAGGGGCTTGCTGTCCGGGCTGTTCAGCCATGATGAGAGAGAAACCCCACGAGGCTGAACAGAAAGGGGAGTGAAGAAAGGGAGGAAATCTGGTGTGAAGGGAAAGGGGAATTCTGAGGAAAGAGGAGGAGCCTCTGAGCTGAAGAGGTTGAGATTCTGCAAAGAAGGGAGCACAAAGGTTTATGGAAAAAAGAGACACTGAGCAAACAACATTAACCAGAACAGAGGCGCAAAAGGCCACGATCAGAGAGGTACCCCGCGAGGCTGGACAAAGAGGGGAGAGGAGAAAGGGAAGAGTGATGAAGGAGGGGAGCTGGAGAGAAGGGATTGAAGAATGCTGGGGAAAGGGGTTGAGCCTCAGAGTTGATGAGACTGAGATTCTGCAGAAACAGGAGCACAAAAGATTAGAGAAATAAAGAGTCACTGTGCAACCGTCTTTAACCAGAAGCGAAATACCAGGAAAAGGATCACGCAGTAAAGAAGCACGAGAGGCCACGGTCGAGCTGCGCTTGGAGGAAACCCTGTATGAAAGTTTCTCCTTGAACTGAACAGTGAGAGAGCCTTTGATCGGGCAAATATTAATAGAAACAGAGTGCCTTCCATGTTGCTTAGCCGAGCTCTGAGAAGATCGGATATCGGGAGAGGGAAGATCCTTCAAAATGATGGCTCTTCTGTCCAAAGTTCTGCTGAGGTGATAGCCACGAATGTGCCAACTGACATTGACTGCCCTGTTCTGTAGATGAGTGTTGATGCGACTTAACACGTTAGTCCTTGCCCATTCTTGAGAGATGTTTTTAATCATAATCTGTCTGTCTGGTCTTTTGGTACTAAGAGAGGCAGCGTGAGTCGTCCTGGAGGAGGAGCAGATCCACTTGTGAGCGTGCCTGAGGTGACTTGATTTTCTGGGAGGGAGAGTCTGATTAAGGAATGATTTCTTCATACTCCTGGTCATTCTCTTTAACCAGTCCAGTTTGTCTTCCTGTGGCTTTGTTGGCCTGTTCGTCCGCCTCCATGTTGTTTCCCCTGAGGATATGTTTAAAGGAGACTTCTCTAATGTTCCTTGTATTCTCCATGATCCTGTCTCTGATTCTATTGAGGGCAGTTTGCCTGAAATCTTTCCCTGAAGACATGGAAGCAATAATGATTGTCGAATCCCCCAGGATGAGGAGGTTTTGGATGCCTAACTTCCTGGCTATGGTAGATCCCAGGAGGAGGCTGTAGGCCTCAGCTCTATTGTTAGACATGATTCCGAGAGCCCATTCATATTTAACCATAGTTTTTCCTTGAGGATCTTTGATGATTCCCCCAGCCCCAGCTTGGCCTGGGTTGTTTTTAGAAGCCCCATCAAAGTAAAGGGTTGGCCTTCTCTGCTTTTGAATCCAGTTTTCCACTTCCTTCTTGGTTCCTCTCAGCTTCCATTCCTGGTCTCCCTGACTTGTAATTGGCTTCTTGTTGATTCTTGCTTCAATTTTGAATTTATTCACCCACTCTTGAACCTTTGCCTCTGTCTGTTCTGGGTCCATCTGAGTGTAGCCATTGGTTTCTATGGTCTCTGATATGAGCGCTACTGTCTTGGCTATTGTTCTGGTAATGCAAGGCTTCTTGTTATTGAAGATGCACTTGTTTCTAGTGATCCAAATCTGCCAGCACAAGTTTGAGGGAATACTGTTCCAGGTTCTTAATGCTTGATTCTTTCTTTTGTTGATTTGAGGGAAACGGTTCCCCCAGCTTCTATGGAGATTGGCGATCTGGTTGGGAAGTTCCCCAATGGTTAAAGGGCATGCTATAAGGTTCCAGCACATTCGAGCAAAGGTGCATTCTATAAATAGGTGGCTGCAACTTTCCTCAGCATTCCTGCACAAACAATAGATTGAGGGGCCTTGGATGCCCTTCTTCCTGAGGTTTTCTGCTGTAAGGATATTGCCATGCAGAAGGGTCCAGTTAAACATTTTAACCTTGGGCAAACTTTCTATTTTCCAAACAACTTTGTAGAGAGGCCAGTTGTTTGTAGGAGGAGAATTCTGGAGGGTTTTGTATCCATCTTTCACCATATAACTTCCCCCACTAGGATCCCAAATGAACTTGTCTTCAAAAATTCTGTTAGTGGGGGCTGAGCCAATGAGGGAGGCTTTGAGGTCTGCCCAAATGTTCATGAGGTCGTTGGGGAGGGCGAGAGTTTTCCAGCCCTTCCAAACATTCTGGTCCCACTATGAGATGTCGTAGAGAGTTCTTTGGTTTGCCTGCTTCATCCATTGTTGAAGGGGCCTGGAATTGGGGAGAGCTCCTCTTGCCTCCGTGCCCATAATTCTGTCATTCCAAATGCTAGTTCCCCTCCCATTGCCCGGGGCTCTTGAGATATGAGGTTTAAATTGGGGGAGTGACTTTTTAATAAGCTTCCAAACAGGGGTGTTGTGTCTATCTATGATAGTTTCCGAGAGGATATTGCTATTTACCCCGTTCAGGTACTTTTTCTTAATGACATCTGTCCACCAAGATCCTTTATCACTAATGATCCTCCAGATCAGTTTGAATCCCATGGCTATGTTTGCAAGCCTAGGGACTCTGATTCCAAGCCCACCTTTTTCTATTGGCAGAATGACCTTACTCCATTTAACAAGACTGAATTTTTTCGTGTCCTGCTTTCCTCCTTGCCACAGGAAGTTGCGGATTATCAGCTCCATATGCTTGTGAATGCTTGCTGGCGCTAGAGTGATAGCAAATTGATAAATTGGGAGGGCTGAAAGAACAGCCTTTATGAGAGTCGTTCTGCCTGCTAGATTGAGCCAATACATACCCCAACTTTGTAGTTTCCCTCTCAGCTTTTCAATTAACTTGACCCATATCTCTGATTTGACATTATCCTTGGCTAGGGGCAGCCCCAGATATTTGAAGTAGGACCAATTCCCTTGGGCAGGGATTTCCATGATTAGAGAGATTCTCTGAGTTATGTGTCTTGGGACATTCCATGTGTAAATCATGCATTTGTTGTTGCTTAGCTTACCTCCAGAAGCTTGGAGGAAGAGATCCAACATTTCCTTAAACCTTCTTGCCATCAGACTAGAGGCGCCCCCTATTAAAAGGGTGTCATCCGCAAAAAGGGAGTGGTTGATCCCTTTGGCACCTCTAACAATGTATATCCCTGTTATTTCCTTTAACCGTCTCTTGTTCTCAAGGTGCAGGCTTAAAGTCTCAGCCATAATAATAAAAAGGAAAGGGGAGAGTGGGCATCCTTGCCTCAAGCCTCGAGAACTCTTGAAGGTGGAGCAGGGCCTCCCATTGATGAGGGGGGCTATCCAGATGTCGGAGATGCATTCTATGACCCTGCTGGTGAAGTGCTCAGAGATACCAAACTTCTTCATGACAGCCTTCAGGAAAGAGTGGTTGACCCGGTCAAAGGCGTTCGCCATGTCGAGCTTGATGATCATGCCCTTTTCATTTCTAGAAATACTGTTGTGGATAGCCTCCTGGATGAGAATTACGTTATCCGTTATATGTCTTCTAGGGACGAAGCCTCCTTGATTCTCCGAGATGATGGAGGGGAGAATGGTTTTGAGCCTATTTGCTAAAATCTTAGTGATGATTTTGTAGGAAACGTTGCACAAAGATATAGGGCGGAATCTGTCAAAAGACTGGGGGTTTGGGTCTTTAGGGATGAGGGCCAGGTGGGTGGATTTAATGTTGCTGCCCATTTTACATTTGGAGAAGAAATTTTTTGCCATTCTGATATAATCTTTCTTGATGATTTCCCAATGCGTTTTGTAGAAGGCCACTGTAAAGCCATCAGGCCCAGGCACTTTGTCTGGAGGCATGCTGAGTATTGACCACTCTATCTCCTCTGTGGTGATTTCCTTGTCCAAATCTGCACTCTGAGTTTTTGAGATCTGATTTCCCACAATGCTGAGGAACTCCGGGTTTTCTAGATAGTTAGGGTCAGCAGTGAGGAGGGATTGAAAATGTCTGGAAGCTGCGTCCTTGATCTCCTCTTGATTAGAAAAGACCCTTCCCTCCACTGTAATCCTATCAATATTATTCCCAGCTCGCCTTAGCTTGAGATTGTTGTGGAAAAAAGTGGTGTTCTTATCTCCCGAGTGGAGCCATAGGCATCTCGACTTCTGCCTTTGCTCCTCCTCCTCCCTTCGATTCTGTTTATACAATTCCTTGAGCAGATCGCTCTCCTTTCTTTGATCTTCTTCCGTATCTTGGGTGCGCTCTTTTTCATGGTTCAGCTGATCGAGCTTCTTCTGAATGTCAGTTTTCTTTCTGTTCTGGTCTGCTGCGAATTGTCTTGCCCACTGCTTGATGGCTGTTCTGAGGCGTTTAATTTTTGTCTCCCAGATGAAGTGTGGGGAGCCCATGATGTCCATTTCCCACTGATCTTTGATCAGCTCTCTGAAGCCTTCGTTGCTGTCCCATTCTTTATTGTACTTGAAGGGTATCGGTCCCGGGTAGTTCCCTTTGTCCAAGCGCAGCGCAACTGGTTTATGGTCTGAGAAGTAACCTTGGATGATTGAGCTTTGAATCCTATGGAAGTTTGCCAATATTTTGTCTTGAGCCAAGATGCGGTCCAGCCTTTCCTTGATATTGTTTTTCCCTGTCCTTTTATTTGACCAGGTGTATTTACCATTTTGGGGAGGGGTGTCAATTAGTTTATGGGTTTGAATAATTTCCTCCCGAGCATCTCTCGAAGGGTCTGCGAAAAATTTCCCCCCCAACTTCTCTTCTGAATTCCTGATTAAATTCAGATCTCCTCCCAAGAAGATGTTCTTTCCTTGAGCAATCCTGAGATCAGAGGAGATTGACTCCCAGCAAGAGGCTTTCTCTCTGAAATGAGGAGGAGCGTAGACATTGTATATTGAGTATTCTTCTGTTTTGGTTGTGTTTTGGATATCTGATCTGATCCACCATCTATTCTGCCTGTAGTCCTTGAGTTGCCATTTCTTCTTGTTCCATATTGTCCCTATTCCGCCTGATGCTCCTACTACACTAATTGCTAATCCTTCATAGTTTCTATTTCTTTTCATGCTGTCTTTAAATTCTTGCTCAGTGATTTTGGTCTCCTGGAGTAGGAGGAAGTCCGGTTGTTCTGATTTCAAAAGATCTCGGACTGCATTTGCTTTGAGGGAGGAGCCCATCCCCCTACAATTCCAAGAGACCAGATTCATCATTTACCTGGCTTAGTGTAGGCCCCTGATTTCTCCTTCATCTTCTCTCCGCTCCCTTTTGTCCTGTCTAAGAATGAGTCCATTGGTTGTTGGGTCCCCGTTGCCATTTCTTTTGCAGCTGTCTCATCCCTTATCTCTTTGTTTGACTTCCTTCCTGCTTTCCTAGGAGGGTCTGTGGAGGCGATATTCTCTTTTGACTTGTTCCTGGTCAGAATTCTTCCTACTAGGGGGGAGGAGGGGAGCTTAGGGGAGGGGAGGATGGGGTTTCAATGGGACCTTTCGGGGAGGGGGGAGGGGAGGGAGGATCTTCAGCTGACAGAGATTCAAAAGGGTTGGAGGAAGAAGGGAAAGAAGGATTGATTCCCGAAGGATGGGGGGGCGAAATGGGAGGATCCGAGGAGGGCTTAGGAGCTGCTTCTGGAAGGGGGTTTGATTTTTTCCTTTTAACTGTTTCCCAGACTTCTTCTGGATTCTCTGCATTGTTATTTATTTCTATTGATTTAGATTTGCTACACCTATTTGTGACATGCCCGTATTCATGACATACCTTACACTTGAATGGCAGCTGCTCGTAGTCCACTTGCTGAATATGCGTCCACTGATCGACTTTGAGTTTGATAGCCTCTGGTAACCCTTTCCCCAGATCGACTTCTACGCAGATCCGTGCACATGCATGCATGTTCTCCTTGGGCTCTGATCTGTCAATGTATTTCCCCACAGCGTTCCCGATTGCTTTTACTGACTCGTCCCCCCAGCAGTGTAGAGGCAGGTGGGGGAGGCGAACCCAGACCGGGACAGCATTGGGGACATCCATCTCAGGGTCGAAGTCAGGTGTCCATCTATTGAGGTAGAGACCTCTGGTGTCCATAAAATATGGCCCGTTCCAGAAGATCAGGTTGCAGTCCTCCACTGATTCGAAGAGGAAGGTGAAGAAACCCCTTCCGCAAAACCTTATTGCTATCTTTCCTTGTACCATCTGATTCCAATTTCTTTCCACCCAGCGAAGGACAGTGCGGGGAGAAGGCCAAAGGCCCGTGAACTGGCCAACCAGGCCTCTTTCAGCTAGCGCAACTACTGCTCTTCTCGGAAGGGCTGGAGGGAGCGAGACTTCAGGGATTTCATCAAGTTTTTTGATAAATTTTGAAGCAGAAGGTCGGATTTTCTCCGAGGCGTTCTCAGGGATGAGCGAGGCAAAGGACTTCTCAAGATCCTCATGATCCTGGCATGGGAAGTTCATGGCAGGAAGGGGCTGAAAACGCAGAGGGCATTCCAGAGAAGGCAGAAGGGGCAGGAGGCCATGCAGGAGAAGACGGCGAAGGGAAGGCTGCCCAGCAGCAGAGCTGCCAGGCTCGGGATCGCAGGGGGCTGCCCAGCAGCAGAGCTGCCAGGCTCAAGCGCGCGCAGAGGGTTCAGAAGAACTCACGGGGCACAGCGCGCGCGCGGCATTCAATCCAAGATGCAACCACTATGACCATGTTATTCACTCAAGTAAACTCTAAAAAGGTGGAAAACTATTGTTGTAGTGTTTTCTCCTTGAATATGTACGAAAAGGAAACACTTAACTTTGTGGATGACAAATAGTCTCAACAATATAAATGGTTGTTAAACATTGTAGATCTGCAACAACAGATAGAAGCAAAACCTACCAAAGTCCCAATCTATGCCACAATCATAGTTAAACAATGAAATGAAATAGTAATAATAACTCCAATAATCCAATGGAAACCAGATATACATAGAATATATTTTATTATAACACCTATGAACGGAACAAATAAATGTTAACAGTCTCCCTTTATGGGACAGGTTCTTGGCTATCCTCAAACGTCTTCAGCTTGTGTAGAGTCTCTCTTCTCTATAATGTGTAAAACCAATAAACAAAATATTTGAGCTCAATGGGAACTCAAATGGAAGAAAAATGGCGTGCGACAGTGATAATAATTAGTGTTACACCAGTAAGCGCAATAATGAAAATAATTAAAAGTTATTAATGAATGGAAATCCCTTCTATTTATAACAAAATATTGAGTTATCCTCGAATAATGAGCAATAATAAAATATTATTAACCCCATTCCTGGAATAACCACTTGAAATATTTTATTATATTTAGTTAGGAGGGAAAATGTATTTAAACTTTTTTTAGAAATAATAAACAAATAAATAATTTATTTATCATCTCAAGAAATTGGTTAAGGAATAATAAACAAATAATGATTTATTTAATTATTCCTAAGGGATTTAGTCAAGCTTGACAAGGAATAAAAATTAATTAGTGATTGATTAATTGTTCCTAGAGAAAAATAAGATAATTAATAATTATCTATTTATTTTTCATAGTTGGGTGAAATATGACAAGGAATATTAATTAAACAATGGTTTAATTAATTATTCCTAGAATATAATTAAATAAATAGTGATTTATTTAATTATTCTTCATGGGTTTAATTATAAATTACTTAGCAAATGTGGTTTATTAAGTAATTTCTCACAGTGAAAGGAATTTTACTATGGTAAAATTGGCCTTACATGGTGCACTTCAATCCACATAGTAAATTAGTCTAGATGATCAATGTTTTTGGTGATAAAAGATTGCCCCCTAACGTATGAATATTAGGAGAAAAACTTATGACCAAAGGACGTTGTAAAGACACAATCACTAGACAATAAAGTGGAGAGAGAGAGAGAAAGAGAGAGAGAGAGAGAGGGAGAGCAATAGAGCTGGAGCAAAAGAGGATAGGGACAGAGGGGGCGAGACCAATGCAAGTCTCATTTTATGTTGTGGTACCAGATCTCAGTGAAGCAGGGGAGGCATACCTATACCCACTGAGATAACTTAGTACAAGAATAATGATGCATCTATAAACATAAAACTGAGCAATGAAGTACATGCTCAATAGTACATAACATCGACCTAAATGTTGGGAAACTTCTTAATGCTATGGAAGCTCCCCCATCAGTATTAAAAAATGTGTTTAGGATCGTCTCAAATTAACCAAAATGTAAAGGATTATGTGTAAAGTATTGAGTGTCCTTTATGAGAAAATTATGATATTAATTAGCTTTTTAGAACACATATACGAGCAGTAAATTACAGATCAGTAAAACACAGTGACTCATAACACAAAGTTGATAAAGAAGTTCACCCCTCCTAGGCTACATCTCCTTGGACCTAATTCAATGAATATACCTACTTTCGATTAATGGTCAATTCTTTGATTTCATAAACATGCAATACTCTAATGACTTTGCAACCTACTCCATTGGATTCATAAGACCCAAAAACACCAAAGATGACTATCCAAGCTTTGCAATTGGACTTCAGCTCATCTAGGCTTGACCTCCTCTCTTGGTGGCCATTTCTTAAACTTGAATGTCACAAAATCACATATAGAAGTGTCTTTCTACCTTTACAACCTATTCCATTGTGTTCATAGCATCCAAATCATCTAGGAATGACTCTTTCTGAGCCAAAATTGGCACAGTGCCACATTTGTCGGACCTGCCAGACTTACGCCAAGTTAATCTGAAATTAATTAAGGGTTAATCATGTGTTAATTAGTGCTAATCTCCATTTAGCACATTAAGCTACTACTAGTAGTTAAGGTTGCAAAATTCACATGCTAGCGGTTACCCCAATAGTTAGGATTCCCTGACAGTTATGGTAACTGCTAGCGGTTAAGGTTACCACATTCACATGCTAGCGATTAAGGTTAGTGCCCATGTCCCAAGCTTTTGACACTTAACACTTAAATAACCATTCAACTGCATATATGTTAAGTCTTGTGGTGGCAACCTAGTGGTAAATCTTGGGGCTTGTGTAGGTGAGGACGCGAGTTTGATTCCCCGACCTGCCAAAACATTTTACTCGACCATTGAGAAGGCATGTGGCGACCTCTAGGCTTGCCACGTGTCAGCCTCTCATTAGTCCAACTCAATGTCATTGACCACTAAAATGCTGACAATTGTAAAACTTTGATTGAGCCATATGTTGGAATATTCCAAGAATATTCTAAGAAATATTCCTTAGAATATTATTTTTGTTGACTGGGCTATACGGATGCCTAGTCAGCATCCCAGTCAGCTTGAACACAAAATTTTACATGTTTGACAAAACAAATAGAATTCTCTATCTTACTCTTATGAGATCTATTTTGATTGAAACGAGTTGCATTGGGATCATATCACCAATATGGACGCGGTCGTTCAGGTTTTGAGTGATTCCCAACACTTTTATTTTTGAGCAAATATTTGCCCCTAATCCAGATTCTGATCACTCCTTCCCACTGACAGGATTTGAACCCACAAAAGTTTTTTATTTGATGAGAATTGAATACTCTTCTCCTTCCCAAGTTCTATCAATTGATTCTACATGGAAAAATCTCCATGACAACCACTTGGGTTCAATAACATGCCTTATCTTGCAAATGGCTTGGCACTTCAACCAATGTTCTCCTTTTGTTGTTGACCCAATACAACACTTGTTGGTTGGTCACTGATTAAACTCCCTATTATAACAAAGTGATCCCTTGGTTCTTGGAAAGGTGACTGATGGCCTTACCACTGAGAATCATGTTCCTCCTTTGCAACACTTGCATTCGATGCAAGCTTCTCCTTGGAAACAACTTTTCCAAGTTAAGCCCATCTGAGTGAACTACAACAATGAGTTCCAATATCAGTAATAACAAGAAAATAAATGACCATCATTTTCCTCCACGGCTCCAAATTTCACATTTGGAAGAATGAGTTTTCCATGTCTTTCACTTCTTGGCATCAACACATCAAATGGTCTACAATGGCTGCAATTGTTTTTGGCATTTTTCTCCACTTTCACTTCTTGATTCCATCATCCTCCAATATTAACATATTTTTCATGTCATGATTTGAGAATGAAGGCTAATCATGAGCCTCTTGCTCAAGTGGGGATCTTCCAAAATCTTGCAACATCCTGTCACAAGAAAAACCATTAACCTTGAAAAACACTCATGCAAGAAAATAATTTGACGACAGCTTCCTTTTGCTTCTTCAAAGAAACAAATGTCACATCATGTGAATATCGCCATGTATTCTTACATATTGATGTATGAAGCATCGACTAAACAAAAGTCAACAAAACATGCTTCTTCAGACAACTAACATTCAAGTCAAGCAAAAGCATGTACAATAACTTGACGATTTACACCAAGAATTCCACATTCTCATGAAACAAATCGTCACATCTCCCTTTCATCTTTGGAGACAAAATCAACTCTTCCAAGTCGATATAACATACATGTAACAATCAATCAACCACAATTTGACACTCATGCATGTGAAAATGATCAACATTCTCAAGTTGACAACATACTTGTTAACAAAGCAATCAACCATTACAAGTCAATCACTTATGCATGCTCAAGCACAATAAAACTGTTAAAATTTCCAGTGTTCACACACACCAACTCTCATGCATGTATAACAATTCTCAACTCTCTCACAAGTACAAGAATCCCATTGGTATGTATGAGTACTTAAAGAGCTGAAATGACCAAATTTTCTACAATAAAGTGAATCAACATACTCCATTTTCGAACACCTTCATGGTGTAAACATGCAAGTTCAAGAATGCAACATGCATGCAAATTTGTAGTTGCAAATTGCCATCTTTTCTGCATCTAAGTGAGTCAACATAACTCTACTTTTCCAACATCTTGCTTCATGCAATATGCAACATACTTTCAGGAGAATAAATCCATCCAAATAACAAGGGAATGCATCAATAAGGCAAGATTTTCATCAATTATCAAAAGAAATGAAAGGCCTTAATTGGTTAAGAAATCTATCCATCTATTTCCAAACCATTTCAATGGCGCTTATTTTAGCTACACTTCATCATGTGTATCATCCTGACCCACATCAATTATGGAATCCTCTTTTCCATTCTTGCCAAAATCTCTCTCCACCTTCTTCAAATGTCGTGGATGACTTGTTGGATGCAAAGTCCAAAACTTGTCTACAATATGACCCTACTTATGGCAATGAGTGAAAAATTAATTGCATCTTCTTTTCAACATGGTTTCCATTATCCAATGGACCTTTGGCTTTCTGTCTCTTTTGTTTTGAAACTTTCCTTTGTATGGCTATCCTCTTCCAACATCTCGAAATAGTATAGTTATTCAAACCACAAAAGTAATATGTAAATTTTCTCCAAACCTTACGTGAATATTTACCATGTTTATCATAATTAAAATAAACTTGATTAAAGGTAGATTTATACTTTGCACATTCACCTTTGTCTCCTTCTTTAAGAGGTGAGTTTGATGAGGTAGTGGCTCTCTTCAGAATACCAAAAATGGTTTCAATGACCTTAGAGCTTTCAACATCCTCTTGTTTTCCATTTCCACTAGTTGCATGCTTATGGGCATCTTCTTCCAAAGTGGGTATAAAACTTTTGCATTCCTCATGAACACAAACTTCACAAGCTTGAGGTAATGAACATGTAATAAAAATCCTTCTTGGAACACCTTCATGTGCCTCCTTGGCTTTGGATCATTCTCCATCATGTTGTCCATAACCAAGACCTGAATACCTAGGCCTTTCCTCAACAACAATTGGCTCAACTATGCCTTGTGCATGTTTTCCTAACCCTTTACCTTCATAGCCCATCTTCATCAATAATTTGGACCTTATTCCTCTAGTGTGTCTTTCAAAAGCACAAAAACATTCATTTTGATAGGAAATTTAAGATAAATTTTAATTTCGTACCTCATTTTCATGCACATACTTGGATAGGGTTTCCTTGGCATCATGGAGTTGAATCTGCATCTCACACATGTTTTCAAGAAACTTTTGCTTCTCCTCCTTCATGGCCATCAACGCCTCTTGAAGTATAGTGTTCTCCTTCCTATATTCATTCATTTCTTTTAACATATCTCTCATGATGATAATATATTGCAACATATCTCAATTAAAGAGTCTTGCTAGGGAACATGAATTAGAAACATCACTTGTTGAAGCTGCCATCACATAAACTTGCACACAGTTAAATTCTCATTGCATAAATACAAAACAATAGTTAATTTTCTATCTAACATTTGCAAACCATTTCATGGTTAAAATGAGCTAACAATTTCTCTTATACCAAATCGATCTGAATTTTGGGAAAACTTGTTAATTCTATGCAAGCTCCCTCATCAGTATAAAACAAATGTGTTTAGGATTGTCTCAAATTAACCAAAATGTGAAGGATTATGTGTCAAGTATTGAGTGTATTTTATGATAAATTTATGAGATTTATTGGTTGTTTAAAACACATATACAACAAGTGAATTATAGAGAAGTAAAGCACAAAAACTCATAACACAAAGTTGATAAAGGAGTTCACCCCCCTTGAGCTACATCTCCTTGGACCCGCTTCAATGGATAGGCCCTCTTTTGATTAATGGTCAATTCTCTAATTACATGCACTTGCAGCACTCCAATGGATTTGCAACCTACTCCATTGGATTTAGAAGACCCCAAAACCCCAAAAATGAATATCCAAGCTCTGCAATCGGACTTCATCTGATCTAGGCTTGACCTCCTCTCCTGGTGGCCATAGGCTTCCTCAAACTTCAACATAGAAAGATCACATACAGAAGTGCCATTCTACCTCTACATCCTATTCCATTATGTTTAGAGCATCCAAATCATCTAGGAATGACTCTTTCTGAGCCAAAATTGGTCGAATAATGAAGAAGTTATGGTCTCTTAAGGGAAAACTCCACCAAATCTGGAGAAACTCCAGTTAACCCCGCTAAAATTGGCACAATGTCAGATTTCGCAAACCTGCCAAACTGCGACGAAGTTAATCCAAAATTAACTAAGGGTTAATCATGTGTTAATTAGCGGTAATATCCATTTAGCGCATTAAGCTAACTGCTAGTGATTAACGTTGCAACGTTCACATGTTGGCGGTTACCCTAACAGGTAGGCTTCCCTAATGGTTATGGTAACTTCTAATGGATAAGGTTACCACGTTCACATGCTAGTGGTTAAGGTTAGCACCCACCTCCCAAAATTTTGATGCTTAACACTTAAATAGTCATTCAACCAAATATATGTTAAGTCTTGTGGTGGTGGCCTAGTGGTAAAGCTTGGGGCTTGTGTGGGTGAGGTCATGAGTTCGATTCCCTGGCCTGCCAAAATATTTTACCCGACCTTTGAGAGGGCATGCGGCGGCCTCCAGGCTTGCCATGTGTCAGCCTCTCATTGCTCCACCTCAATGTCGTTGAACAATAAAATGTTGACAATTTTCAAAATCCAATTGAGCCATATGTCGGAATATTCCAAAGAATATTCCTTGGAATATTAGTTTTGCTAACTAGGATGTACAAATGCCTAGTCTACATCACAGTTAGC
>APFE030623026.1:0-12601 GCA_000404065.3 Pinus taeda
AGCACAAGACTAAGGTTGGTCTCCTTTGTTCCACTCTTATCTATTTTCATAAAGGAAAACAAAAGTAGACTTTACTTGTTTGTTTCTAAGATAGCTACCAGTCTTAGTGGGAATAACAACATCCGAGTGGACACTATTCCCGATAACAAAGCCCCATTTTTTATCTTTTACTAGTGGATGTATGAGGGCCATTATCCTTCCTACAAGAGCCTTAAACTATTATATTACATGTTGTTTAATATAATGAAGTTGGGGTGAAAATTGTAAAAAGTTATACATACTTTGTGCATGTGTGATTTACCGTTGTTTATAATCTGATGTGCAAAGTAGTATTGTTGAGATTCTTGGTTTGGCGGTGTCATAGATTTTAAGATTCTATATTAGACCCAAGTTCATGGAAATTAGACATGGTATCAAAGCGTATTTGAGCTACTTTGAGGGAAAATAAATCAGAGTGTGGACAAAGAAACAAAAGAGAGGGAGTTGTGGGTGTCTAGATCATGTAGTAATGGGCTCAGCAAAAGACATGGAGATGTGGTCTCAATAGGCTACATGATGAGATGGGTTGGGAGTTTTTGTGGATCGGTGGTGAACCTGGTGCACTTCAACATGTTGTGTGGCAGTCTGTAGATCATGGACATCCTATGTCTTGTCATCGAAGGTTGGGACAACTTGAGAGTTTCTTTGGTAGGGAAGAGATTAGGTTAATTGATATGGCTTCATTTAATGGACTACAGGTTGGAAGGCTAGATTATTCATCAGATCGTGATGTTTCATAAATGAGATTGGAGGGATTTGCACGAGTGGTATTTGATCTAGGAGGATGAGTGCTTGCAAGACTGAGCCACTCGAGATCGTGTAGGCTCAGAGGGAGTCTACCCTCATAGGGAACAACCTTGTCAAGTTTCAGGATCTTTAGGTTTGGATGTGATAGAGGCAGAGTCACTACTGAGATTGTTGGATTCGTTCTACAAAGTACGTTGCAGTGGTGGATGCTATATGGGATAGTGTCAACAGATGATGATGGTTACTTCCTATTTTTTGATGCACCTCCCTCACTAAGAGGGGGTGTTGATTTTTTTGTAGCTTGTGAGCTAGTCCAAGCACTAGTGTTCAAGAATCGGAGGAAAAAGCGCCACAAGCATGCTTATGGGCTTAGAACCCAAGCATAGGTTTTTTCACCCATAGATGTTTGGGTCAAAACCGTGACGAGTATTCAACATGTGATGGATGAGGATGATAGCTCTCAGTGAGACAATTCTAACGCAATGACAATCATCCGATTTCGAGTTATCATTGAGCAGTTACAAATTTTTGAAGTTATTTAATGGGTTTGCACATGAAGTGTCAAGGTTGGGTTGGTGTAAAAATTACTTGTGATAGTTGTTCAAGCCCTTAGTTAACATTGGAGAAGCCCTCTTGTTGGTGTATAAATAAGAGGTGTTCTGGAGGTTATAGTCACACCTTAAGGAGCATGGAAATGAGATCATTTAAGGAGGAAGGAGGTCAAAGTATACATGAGGGAGCCATAGCCCTAGGAGAGCTAATGAAGAGGATAATGAGGTCATTATTGTGAATGTTGGGATGGTTTTAGGAAGATGCAACCAATGAGGAAGAGAGGGTCTAATTGAGACTAGGCCAAGTAGGTCAAAGGTGTCTTAGGCATAAAATATGTGGGTATTTTCTCTGTTGCACGCTGAAATGTTGTATTGAAAGTGTAGGTGGATAGAAGGCATATTTAGGGAGGCTGATTAGGCTACAGACTCCCTAAAGTAGGTTCCAGGCATATCCAGAAAGAACGCAAGGAAAGGAGACCTCTAGGGTGGAGAAAATTTGAGTTAATGTAGACAATGTGACAGTGTCCGAGTTGGAGCCTGATGACCAACACCTTGATGGAAATTGGTAGTTGCAAGAGAGGGAGTTGTTGAGCTCAAGGGCCTGCTCAACCAGGAGCACTATGTGGAGCTCGAAAATTGTGTGTGGAGAAGCGATTCTACAGTAGATGACAAATAGTACTCCTAGCCTGGCATTCATTGGTGCAACATTAGAAGACCATAGTGGGATGAAGTCCCTGAGTAGGTGAGACGCAGCAATGGGAAGATCAAGAGTTGTTCACAAGTGGAGCATGAACAACTCGACAAGAGTATTAATGTGTTCTGTCCTTTATGGACGAAGTCACAACTAGAGAGGATATTGGATAACCTAGATTCATTGGCCAGATGGACTTGCAGCATTGATAGAGACAAGAGCTGCAGATCGGGAGCTGAAGGGCCAAGCAGGTACAGGGTATGACCGAGAGGCATTGGGAGAGCAGGAGGAGGTACAAGGTACGGGCGAGAGGAGCTGAGAGAGCTAAGAAGTCTTTTGAGGATTAGTTGGCAATATTTTGACAGGTTTTGGTGGAGCTCTCTCTCTCTCTCTCTCATACCCTTGGACACTTAGAGTTTTCTTGGAGCACTCTTGGAGGAGTGTGGAATACTTGGATTTTGGAGCAAGAAGGAAAGGAAGGACTAGGAAAGTGAAAGAAGACATCGAGATGAGTAGCCACATCGTGCTCTTCCTGCAGGTACTGAATTTCATGTATGTTTTCCCCACTAGTTTGGGCATGCATGGCATATGCGTGTGGTTTCTTGGTTATGATTCATCATGGGGAGGGATGATTTCCTGGATTGATAGTGGATTTGCATAGCCCTATCATCCCTTGGATAGCCATGGTGTTGTGGGAGTCTTTCCTTTTATTTTCTAGTTGGTTCTCATGTTCCTTTCACTGTGGGTTGAGTTACTAGTTCGTGGAGTCTTAGTTAGAAGATCGCTCTCAAGCCCTATAACACCTTGGGTTCAGTTACTAGTCCTCGAGCATTGGTTGGAGAGATGCTCTGGAGCCATTCGTGGGTTGAGTTACTAGTCCTAGATCCTTGGTTGGACAAACACTCTAGATCTCGCCAAAAATTGTGGGTTGAGTTACTCGTCGTGGAGCGTTGGTTGAAATAAACTCTTTGGAGCACCGGAGAGCTTGGGTAGAGACAAATATGGTGATGGTTAGTGATGTATGAATGTGGGGTGGAATCACTGGGTGAGGGTTGAGATGGTTTGGCCTCTAGAATCCCTAGATGGTTTTCATTGATTTGTTTTATGAGATCCCACATTCATGCTTGGAATATGGCATGGGGGTGACTGACTAAAAGAAAGATTTGGATCAACCTAGTCTATAGTCGGGTGGTTCATGGAAGTCCCATGCCCGGTTAGTTTATGCTATCATCAATAAGAGCTCTCTTTCTCCTTAGTATTCTATGGCTAAATATACTTGTTTATATGTGGATTATATTGTTGTTATATCCATGATATCTCTATTGGTTATATGTTGGTTATGAAAGAGTTTTATGACAGTGAAATTGTATGACTCCCATCATGTTTTGGTTAATCATTGAATGTACAATGAATGTGTGACTTAATAGATGGTAATGCAGTTATTGTAATGACACATCAATGCCTCTTACTGATTCTCAAATAAGTATGTGGCCCCTATGCTCAGATATGTTGTTTAAACCAGTAAAATCCATATTTTTGACATGTTTGACGAAATGCATGTCATGGTTAGTAGGGGTCTAGTCAAGTCCTTATTCAATTAATTACATGTGTATCATTGTTTTGATGTTATCTTTCATCTCTGGAAGTGTCACGAAGTTATGGGCATTGACCTGAGCCCTGGGCCAGAAAAAGTGGCACAAAATTCAGAGTCGTAGGCACAAAACTGCTTGGGTAAGTCCCCAGTTGCAGGCATACCAATGCTCTAGGAGCAACTGGAGGGTCGCAATCCCACTCATGCCCTTGTCATAGGAGTGACTGGGGGATTAACGTAGTAAAAATGTTAGTTTGTCTGAGGGGCTAGTCACCTGGAAGATTTGGATGGCTCCTAGGGGTTTTGTAGTAGGTCTAGAAGGTATGTGTTGTTGTGTTCTGCCAGTTATAATTCCTTAACTAACACATGGGGAGTGTAATCATATCATAGTAACTCTTCGTCACATTTTACCCAGTTGGTCAGTTACTTGGGTAGATTTGGGAGGAGGGCATTACACGCCCTATTGCTTTTTATTTCATATTCTTATTTCTTCTGTTAAATGTAGTAAACTGAACTTCAATATTCATAAAAAAGAGGGGGATTACTAATATTTCATGGCACCAAGACATGTTGAACAAGTGGCATTAAATTCTTTAAGGTGTAAAAAATCCATTTCCAGGTAATATACCAATGTATATTATACAAATTGTTAATACATGGACACCACCAACTATTCACTTCCACTGTGTTAATTTCACATCGCTATTTTGAATCAACAAGCTCAAGCACCAAGCTTCAAAACTCATGCTCCTTATTTCAGTGTTCACAGTCATTAATTAACTAACTTTCTACATTTTTAGAAGGTCAACTTTCATCACTATACATGAGTTGACTTAGAATAAATGTTGACAACTACTAATGTTGTCATAGTTATAGTCCATTAACAACAAACTAATATATAGCATATACACATTGACACCCATACACATATGGACAACCACCAATGTACATATAACACATATTTTCCGTGATGTCCTTTCTATTTTGCAATAAATGATTGAGATCAATTACTTGAAAATTAGCTTTCAATGTGTATAGAGCATGGTATAGTTCCATCAAAGTGAGCCGATATTTTCTCCTTTCGTCTAGGATAATAAAATTCTAACTATCAAACAACATAAAAATTTATTCATTTCACACTGTATTGTGTAGGGGCTTTCCAAGGCTAATATGCATTGGTTTTGGAGCAGGTCGTTTCATAAAATTTAAAAAACATATATAAAATGTTGAATAAAATTGGGAAACTATACTTATTAGAGTCTTATTTCAACCTTTTCTTTTAGGGATACTTTCTAACATCATATTTTAGTTAGCTGGGTGGATTGTTTATTCTTCTCTATACCGAGATTTATTTTCACAAAATATATATGAGCTAATTGTAATAATGCTAAAAGGAAAGATGCAACCATGAAGAGGGATCCCATGTGGGTGTGTCTATAAACATAACATCTCTAAGTCATAAATTTCCTACAAAACACTAATTTATAGGTTAGAGTGACTCTTAAATGATCTAAACTAAATAATCTTAAAAAACTATCAATTTCTCTAAATCTTAAAAGAAAATCAAAATCAATATCATGCCCAATTTGCGATAGATGATTGCACCCTTCTTAAAATATAATTTAATTTGATTTCTTACGAGATTTTGTGATAGCATCATCAATGCTCCTGTGCAAATTGAAAGCCTTTCCACTAAAATAAAGGTACAAGATATTCTAAACTGAATAATGAGAGTTTTTCCTTAAAAAGATATACGGGGTATTTGATTGGAAATCCTTAAAATCTCTAATGAGGAAGACACTCCTAATTTTATCATCAAAATTGAATTTTACGACACTACATTTATGAATTATTAAATTACATTTATTATTAAAAATATATATTTGATTTAAGATTTAACAATGCAAAGAATTAATTATATAAAAAAATTATTTTAAAATGTTAATTGAAACTAAAGTGACCTACTATTAATTAGAAACTGAATATTCAAACCTAATAGGACCCAAAACAAGATAACTTAACTGAATTTTTTGAACCTAGGACCGTGGTCACAAACACACTGAGTAACTCAAATAAGTTAACTGAATTTAGAACCTTGACGGACCCACTATTAATTAGAAACGGAATATTAGAACCCAAGCATACCCCATATTGATTAAAAAACACTTTCTTCGTGGACTTGAAAGAATCCACATTATTAAATCTATAAAAGGAATGCAACGTACCATTTGGAGGGTGTTAATACAAAGTGCCAATCCGGGTCAGTTTGGTGATATTTTCAACTGTACTAGCTGTAACATCTCCACACGACGCAGCGTGTTAATCTCGGCGGGGTCTGCTACTGTACAAGTCTTTCATCCGGCCAACACTGTGTAAGAAGCCGTTTATTGTACATTGTTGCGTTGCAGCTCAAGGGAAGAGAAAGTGCAGCAAGATCTGCCATAGGGAAAGTGCAGCAATCGTGAACGGAGTAAGTTTATCACATAGTGAAAGATTTTTTAATAAGGTGGTAGAAATGCAGAAATTTCAAATATGTCAAATTCTCACTAGATTTCAAATTTTCCACGATATAATTGTATTGCGAGATTTTGTTAAGTTGAATCAGCCAACTTTTTCCAGATAGTCAAATTTTAGATTTGTAAAATTCTAAATTGATAGGAGAGGTAAATGTTTCAGATCTGCCCAGATTTTCTATAGAATTCAAGATTTTGTTTATTTGAATCGACCAATTTTGTTAGATTATCAAAATTCTATATCGGTAAAATTCTAACGTCTTCGGTCACCGCATTCGAGCTACAATAAGAATTTAGTAGCCGATTATATGCATAAGGGCCCTCCTCGTAACATCTCCACACGACGCAGCCTGTTAGGCTCCGCGGAGTCTGCTACTGTACATTTAAAATGCCTTACCGGATTAGATCACAACTGCCATCCGCATAGGCAATATTCCTAAATCTTTTACCGATCTCCATGAATTGACGTTTTCTGCACGTTGTGACAATGGACCTCAGCCGTTGATTCCTTTCCTTGAATGCGTTATATCACCCACGTGGTTGATATTCATTGATATGTCATGACCGGATTATTTGGGTAATCATACAGTGAGCATAAAGGTCTAAAGGAAACCCTAGGATCCAATTTACGGTGTCCGTCCAATTTGTTTGTCTTTATTTAAAGAAAACCTAGGATCGATAATAATCATTATTGCTTCCTAAGGCAAATGCCTGGCTTCGACCATTCTGAAATATTCTCTTGGCCTATCTCTACTGTAGGGATTAGGCCAAATGCAATACTCTCCTGTCCCTCTGGAGATACATCTGAACTTTCGTAGATATGCTATTTTATGCAATTTATTTTGTTGTGAAATGTAGTTGATCTTTTCTTAATTGTATTATGAAATTATTTTTCTGGGTTGAAACTTTCAAATTATTTCTATTATATTGTTAATGATTTCCGCACCTGTCTTTTCTGAAGCATTGATCATTTTCATATATGGACAGGAGGAACGGTTGGAAATAATACATTCTCGCTGGCGATCCCTGAAGTGGGAATAGGAAACCAAACAGAATATAACATTCTCAGATATTCTGCTGAGGCTGATTGCTCCCACTATGATGCTGCTGGTAAGACCATTTTGGGCACCCATTATGATGCTGCTGGTAAGACCATTTTGGGCAAACGCAAGATTGAAGAAAACCCGAACATGGATAATTCCTTGAAACATGTACATTTATCTAAGCTCAACAAGCAGAAGCCTGGTAAGACTGTCAACCCTGATCATAGTGAAGTTCTAAATAAAATTGTAGGGAAAAAGATAATTGAAAAGGACAACAACCGTTCAGAGGAAAGTAATCTTATTCCTGAGCTTAAGAAGCCAACCAAACCATCTGCAGTCAGGGATTTTCGTCCTGGCTGTGGGAGATATACATCTGCTGTTGCACCTGTTAATTATAAATGTTTGCCACAAAAAATTTTCGCGCCACCAGTTTCAGATTCTGCATGTTATACCTCTACTAATGGTAGAATTGTTCTCTCAGTGAGGAAGCAGCAGTACCAATTATCCGCTTCCCCTGAGACCCGTACGGGTGGTGTTAAGGGCAGCAGTCAACAGCATTCTAATTTTAAAAATCATTCAAGTGCTAAAGAAAGTGTCAAATTTAGAGGCAACCATCAGTCGGATTGTGTGAACAAAGATGTTGCTAGAAACAAAGAAGATGGTTTTGGAAAGATAGAGAAGAAAAACATGGTGTATTTTAGAAACAGAGAGGGCAAACTTCAGTCGGATGGTGTGAACAAAGATAGTGCTAGAAACAAAGAAGATGGTTTTGGAAACAGAGAGAAGAAAAACATGCTGTCTTTTAGAAACAGAGAGAATGAAGACCTCCAGCCTTGTAGACCAGCATTGAAAGAACCACACTATATTTCTCAGCATTCTAGCCAAGTAAAGTACAAAAACTTGCAACATTTGCAGGTGCGACCTAAAGCAGAGAATGCTAACCAGGTGGCCCATATGGTCAAGAAAGAAGCCAACCCAGGACATTCTACAGTCAAGGTTCAAGGGTCATGTTCTCAACATAATGCAATTGGAACCAATAAAGTGGCGGCTCCATATAAGGGTGTGACAACCCCTAAGCAGCTCTCTTCAAAAAATGTCAGAACCAGATCAAAAGTTAAAGAAACCGTGCAATTATTCCAAGTGGTTTGTAGGAAATTGTTGCAGAATCATAAAGCCCAAGTTCAAGACCAAGCACTAGCTGGTAAATGTTTCCGTGTGGATCTAAAGGCATCCAAATTCTTAAGAGATAATAACCTTTATGTAAATACGGGTGAACAAATTGTGGGAGCTGTTCCTGGAGTAGAAGTTGGAGACCAATTTCGTTATAGAATTGAGCTCTGCATTGTGGGTCTTCATCGGCAGATACAGGCAGGGATTGATTTCTTGAAACAAGGAAACGTGACACTGGCTACCAGCATCGTGGCATCAGGTGGTTATGAAGATGATATAGACGGTGGGGATGTGCTGATATACACTGGCCATGGTGGAAATAACTACAGTGGGGACAAAAGGCAGAACAAACACCAGAAACTTGAACGCGGAAACTTGGCTCTTAAGAACTGCATAGACAGGAAGACACCCGTGTGAGTTATCCGTGGATACAAGCAAACGAATACTGGAATTCATGAAAACAGAAAAGGCACAGTCAATGTAATATATACATATGATGGGCTCTATGATGTGCAAACATACTGGCTCGATAAAGGGGTATCTGGATACTCAGTATTCAAGTTCCAGTTAAAAAGACAGCATGGTCAACCAGAGCTGGGCTTGAAGGCAGTGCAATTTATAGGGAGGGCACAAAAACATCTAATTCGTGAAGGTCTTAGGGTTAAGGACATTTCTGGAGGCAAAGAGAGAAAATACATTTGTGCAGTGAATACCATTGATGAGGAAAGTCTACCAACTTTTTTTTATACAACTAAGGTTATTTATCCATATGGGTGTAAGCCTGAGCCTCCCAAGGGATGTGAATGTAAAGACGGGTGTTTGGATCCTTCCAAATGCTTCTGTGCTTCGAAAAACGGGGGAGAATTTCCATTTAATTACGATGGTGCTATTGTGTATCCTAAGCCTATTGTATATGAATGCGGTCCTTCTTGTAAATGTCGTGGGACTTGTCACAATAGAGTGAGTCAACATGGTGTTCGATATACACTTGAGGTTTTCAAGACAGATAAGAGAGGTTGGGGAGTTAGATCATTAGACTCCATACCTTCTGGTAGCTTTATTTGTGAATACACTGGTAACCTTCTTTCTGATACTGAAGCTGAAAAACGTGTTGGGAATGATGAGTACCTCTTTGATATTGGACGCAATTGCAATAGCAGAGATCAATCTCTTTGGAGTGATCTTTTAAGTTTGATGCCCGACATTGAGGCTCGTGCAACCTGTGACATGGTGGAAGATGGAGGATTCACGATTGATGCAGCCAAGTGTGGAAATGTGGGTAGATTTGTTAATCATAGTTGCTCTCCTAATCTGTATGCACAGAATGTTCTTTATGACCATGATGACAGAAAGTTACCACATATCATGCTCTTTGCTGCCGAGAACATTCCTCCTATGAGGGAGCTTTGTTATCACTATAATTACAATCTGGATGAGGTTCGTGATTCTGATGGTAACATAAAAACAAAACCCTGTTACTGTGGCTCTTCACAATGCACCGGGAGGATGTATTAAGTGCCTGGAAGTTCTGGTTGCAATATCTGATTTACAATTATAGATTTTTGCCCAGGTACAGAACCATTCTCTGCATTCAAAATTCTTATGCTTTTTAAATTTGCTTCAATCAGCTATTCAATTAATCAACTAATGATGTATTCTGATTTGCTATAATCTGTATTGATTTGCTCTTTAACTAATGGTATGTTGAGAATGAAACACTTGGGAATGGGATTGATTCTTAGAATATATACTGTGTTGGAACAGGTGGACTTTTACAGGTGCATAGATTTTTGTGTTATTTGAAAGCACTATATCTACAGGGATTTTTGTGTTATTTGAAAGTACAATCTCTACATGCCTCCTTTGGGTCAGTGTTCTAAGTGTGATTTTGTTGCTGGGAAGCTTTGCAATGCATATAAACCAGAATTGTAGTAATTCTATACAAAGTATTTAGTTTTTTTTTTCTTTTTCGTGGAATTTTTTTATTGTTCAATACAAGTATAACAAAAGTTGTTTTTGATAGAATTGTTATTGAAATAGAGAAGGAGAAACATTGTGGTGCTGTAGATTTATTGGAGAAGTTAGACAACAATCATTAAGAAGCAAATAAATCTGAGAGTCTTAAAACTTACAAATGTTGTAAGCAGCCACTAAAGATAACAGAAATAAAGTATTATTTTGAAAAATAACTGAAAAATAGTTTTTGTTTACCTTTAGAAATTGGATAACTGAAGGGTATGGTACGAAGAAATTTGTCTAAATTGATATGTAACTTCAGCGGCAAAATCTGATTTTAGACTAGAAAAATGACAAAATTGGAAGAATTCTGTTATAACATCTTGTTTCTAGAGGACGTTAAAAATAGTCATCAAAACTTTGTGATTACCAATAGAAGGTTTTGTGATAAAATTGTTTTAAATGTGATATTAATAACTTCAAGATATTTTTCAAATAGTTGTTAGTTTTATTATCTATTATGATTAATATCACCAGATGTTGTCTATAAACTACTGAATTGATAAATTTATATCAACATAAAATGTTGAAATTACATTGTGCTTCTTTTATATAAAAAACTTATAACCATAATATTTACATGGTGTGAGTTTTGCACTCTCCTCTATTGTTTCTTAAAACAAATCCTAAGAACATTTATGATAAAGTCTTGAGGTTGAAGGCTGAACTTTTTCACTAGATAGAATGAGGATTTTGAGTCATTACATCTCAAACTTTCCATCTTCCTTGCCCCACCAATCATATGATTTTTTTTATGAAGTTAAGTGCCTTTCTCTTTATCTTTAAAATGATTCTTTATCTTCTATATGCACCAATTGTTTTGTCCAACAATTGACATAGGTCATATACATTGGGGAGATACATTATATGCTAAGTGCCAAAATTATGTATTGTAAATAATGAAGCATAACTTTCTTCTTGGAGCTGAAAATATGGCATAAGAGTACTCATCATAAATATATTGGATAGGAAAGTATGCCACCCAAGCCATAATTGGAATATGAGCACTCAAATCCTTAAGGGAAAAGAAGCAAGTTTCTTTTTCAAATTAAAGGGAAAAATTGGCCAAAATTGACAAAATTCATATGATGATAACTCTATGAATGGAACATATGAATAGTCATGAGAAAGTTTAAGATTTAAATACATCTCTCTACCCATAATTTTCAGTAGGGTAATCTAAATTTAAAAAAAAAGAAGAAAAATAAATTAGTGGTCGGAGTAGACCATATCTAATTAAGATTAAAACCACCATGAAGAGTCTAAAGTGCAATGTTAGAGGTTTGATAATGGGAGAATAATGACTAATATTCTGAACATATATGAATCCTTTGAAGATCTATTAGTTGAACATGAGTTACACATGATTGAGGTGGAAGATAAGGCTAGTGTAATTTAGTCAGATTATGATTCTAAGCTAGCGGATATATTTCACTCGAAAAATAACCACATTGAAATATCTTGGCCGTTAAACAAACCATTGGATCCAAGAGAAATATTAGAAAAATTTTCAAGAGCTATCATATAAATTTGAATGGGATGGACACAACTGCATATTTATATATCATTCCATTGGGTTCCTATGATATTCTTGTTGGGAGGAATTTGTGGGAAAGTATTATGTTATCCTAAATTGTTGCAATAAGGAATTTATTTCCTTATGAGGAAGGGTAATAAAAGAAGGTTCAATGAATTCCAAAAACACATCTCCATAACTTAAATTTTAACCCCATAGCTTGAAAAAAGGTTTTACTAAAGGTTGTCAAATATTTACAGTGTGTGTGGAGGAGCTAGTGATGTTTCATCGATTACACTTCCTTAAGGTCACATAGGAGGTTGAATCTGACCATAGTAGCCTCTCTTCACATGTTTACACGGTTCACAGGGTTACTTTGGGTAGGCTTGAGAGGAGTGTTACGGAGTGGTATCAGAGCGTGATTCAAATCTACGACTAGATGGGTTGAATGTGTTAGTCATGCGTGCATGTAAGTTGCATATGTGTCTCTTACACTTATATAGTTGTTACATTTTATTGATGATTGATTAGGGTTGTAATATGGTTATCATGGAGAATTTGATGTTGATTTCATGAAAGATATTTATCATGAGCATGTGACTAGTTTCATATGGTTATATGTTGCTTATATGTTGATTTTGCATCAGCTACTTACATCCTTGTATGTTAGGTGACATTTTGAATATTTTGATTACATGTATCAGTCTTGTAGGTTGATTTCAAG
>APFE030623027.1:0-16113 GCA_000404065.3 Pinus taeda
CGCCACAGAAGGTGTTCTGGGGTTTAGTTTACTATTATTGTGGATCTGGTTATCTGGGTGACTTACTGGTACTTGATGATCATTTGATGTTTATGGATCCAGTTTGAAAATTTATGAAAAGTGGTCCTTGAAAGAAAAGAAGTAGGGGGTTGTAGCTCCCTTCCAGGAGAGACTGGAAAACGAGAGAGAGTTGTAGCTCTCTGCAGGTTGCAGCCTGCGTACTGGTAAAGGACTGCACCAGTACAAGACCATTGTAAAAGGAGTTTCTAATTTGAAAGAAGATAGAGACATATTGCAGCAGGTGGTTTTCACCCACATTGGGTTTCCACCTTATATCTGGTGTTCTTTGATGTGACTGTCTGTTTTTCTTGTTCATGCTCATTGTTTTATGGTACTGATATGCAAAAATAATTCAAAGTATAAATAAGGAAGAATTGTTAAAAGGACTAGATAATACAGATTCACCCCCCCTCTCAGTATTATTTTCAACAATTTGAGCCCATTTTCTACATGAAAAGTGGTTGCAAAATCTTTTCCATTGAATCTGCCTCAATGTTACTCCCATTGACATCAATGCCAACATACCAAGTGCCACTAATCAATCAGAAAATGTAAATTGTCCAACACCCCCTCAAATAGGATTATTTTAAAATCATTGATCTTTCTTTTCTTCTGTTTTTGTGATCTGGTTACATAAAATTTGGTATTGAAGCTTTGGATCCTAGGGTTTTGTTGCTTCAAATAGGTCACCTTGTTATTTTCACTATAACTTTTTTTATGTGAGGCCTTAGAAGCTAAAAAAGTTACCATGTGGATTCGAAATATTGGTGAAATTCTTTTAAAATTTTAAGATCTTGGTTCGTTATATTTTCACAGAGACAATCCAATGAATTTAGGGTTTGTGCATGCTCTTGAATTCAGCCTCAAACAGGTGACCTAGGGAAAATAGTCCTAACTTTCTCTTCAAGCATTGGATTTGAAGTCCATAAAAAATTACTAAAATTACATGGATTTTAAGTCTCTTGGGGATGATTTTTAGGGTTGAACATCGAAACAGGCACATGTGGTAGTCCGTACAAGTTTGTTATACTAAACCAGTCAATAATCAGGTCATTATGGGAGATTTGGTATAGCTTTACCTTGAAGGGTCCAATTTCAGTCTAACTTGTGGAGTTGGAAAGAAAATACCAAATTCTAACTAAGCAAGATTTTTTAGACCTTGGGAAGCCGAAATTAAAGAGATACCACAATTTCAAGATTGAGCTCCTAAAAGCAAGAAAAATGTTCGTGTTTTTTCTAAATTTGCATAACTTTTGTTTGAAAAATCAGTTTGAAGTGATTTAAAGGGCATATTGAAGCATATATATCATTATTTGTTTCCAAAATTCCTCAAAACAAAAAAAATGGATACACCCAGTATCCCAACAGAGAGCTCTACTATGACACATGAAGAAGAGGAAGAAATGCAACATGATATATCAAAATTATGAGACCAAGTGCAACAAATTTCACTTTCACAAAGAGTGACCAAAAATGAACTGGAAGCTAAAATGGATGGTTTGAGGAATGGTTTAAAAGAAAACATGGAAGGTTTGAAGGATGGTTTAAAAACATAAATCAAAAGGGACCTAGAAGGTTTAAAGGTGGTGACAAGGTACTCCATGAAAATTTTGATGAGGACAAAAGGAATTTAAATTCTGATTTTAGAGACTCCAAAATTAGGTTTAAGACTCACCACGTTCTAAATATTTATATGAGGAAGTTTGATAGCAAGGATCCAATGACATGGATATTGCAAATGGAGCAGTTCTTTGATCTGTGTGATGTGCAACACACACAAAAGGTATGTATTGCATCTTTATATTTAGAACCCAATAAATTTGTATGGTATCGATGGATTTGTTCTTGTAAAGCACTAGTCACTTGGATAATTTTTACGGAGGAATTGACAACACATTATGAGGATACAAAGAGAAATACCTTCTTTAGCCAAATGATAAAACTAAAACTAAAGGGTTCAATTGTGGAGCACATTGAGGGCTTCCAAAGATTGAATATCAAGGTAACTAATATTATAGAGGAGCATCTGAATTATGTCTTCATAGGGACTTTAAAGGATAACATCCAACATGAGGTATGCCTTTGGGAACCTAGTTAATTGGAGAATCCATTCAGGGTAGCAAGGAAATTTGAAAGAAAAATTATGGCAACAAGGAGGTATGTCACTCACAACAATAAAGATGGAAGTGTTGTTGTGTAGCTTCCACAACCTATAAGGTTGACACCACAAGAATTGGAGTAAAAAATAACAAAAGGGATTTGTTACAGTTATGATAACGAATAGACTAAAGGTCATAAGTGTGTTGAGAAGAAACTATTTTACATATATTGTGAAGAGGAGGAAGAAAAGGAATAAGAAACATAAAAAGAAGATACACATCAAGAACCAACCTTACGGATTGAAAAAGAAGAAATGAATCCAACCATATCTTGTAATGCATTGGCATAATTACTACTCCTCAAACTCTCAAGATTGAAGGATATGTCAAGAAGAAAAAGGTAATAGTATTTACTAATTCAGGTAGTACCTGTTAGGTCCCTATAATACTAGTGATTCCCCCATTACTATTGTCATTGTAGCCTTTATTGTTATTGTTGTGCCCCTATTGTCCCCATATTGTTATTATTATGCCCCATAGAATCCCACTATTGTTATTTTTGTGCCCTTATATTATTATTGTTATGTCAGCTTTGATTATATTGTGACACCTTAGACTCCTATATATAGAAAGGAGGTTTTTTCATTTGTATCATCAAAGAATTGTTCATTTGTGTAATGTAAAGGAGGTTTCCCCTTGAAGAGGCTAATTTCTAAGTTGTTGATCTATCTTTTCTATATTTTTGTGAGATGGTTGCATAACATTTGGCATCAGAGGTTTGAATTCTAGGGTTTCACTGCTCCAAAACAGGTCATCATGGAATTTTCACTTTTTGCGATGTTCCAAATGCTAAAAGAAAACCATTTGAGAAGAAATCTCAATGTTCCTCTAGTCTGAATTTTAGATCTTGTCTCACTATATTTTCGGAGATGTGATCCAAGGAAGTTAGGGTTTTTGCAGGCTCTTGAATTACATCCCAAATAGGTGACTTTGGGAAAATCATCATAACTTTCTCTTTGAGTATCAGATTGAAATTTCATAAGAAGTTACAGAAAGAGAGCAGATTGTAGTTTTTTGTGCATTTTTTCAGGTCCGAAGGTTGAAATAGTGACATGTGGTACTTCGTACAAGTTCGCTCTACTGAAAAAGTGTATAATCAGGGCATCTTGGGAGATTCGGCATAACACTTCCTTGGAGAATCAAATTTCGATCAAAATGATGGCATTGGAAAGAGGACTCAGAGGACTACCACATTTCGTAATTTTAGACATTGGAGATCCGAAATTTCAGTGATACATCATATACAATATCGACCTCCTACAAAGTGGAAAAAGGTGCCTAGCTTTTTTGTAAAATTTGCATAAGTTTGGTTTGAAAAATTAGTTTGAAGGAATTAAAAGGGCATAGTGAAGCATAAATATCATTAATTGATTCCCCAAAGAAAGAAAATGGAAACACATAGTAAGCAACCTGAAAGCTCTAGCATGACTCATGAAGAAGAGGAAGAAATACAACATGATATATCAAAATTGCAAGACCAAGTGCAACAAAATTTACTCTCACAAAAACTAATGGAAGCTAAGATGGATGGTGTTTTCCCTTAAGAAACCAATTTCTAGGTTGTGGAGAAATTTTGCTTAAGACAATAAATTTTGTTTTGCATGTCACTTACTTGTATAATGCATCTTCATTTGAGAGGTTTGAAGGACCTAATCTTAAACCCTTAATATTTAGCTGATATGAAAGTCTCAAGATTCCATGTGATGTTGAATATAAATGTTGTGTGAAGAATATTTTGAGAAATTAAAGACAATACGTTGTGTTTGACAGAAACTATTATCTGTAACTTCTAAGAAATATAGGGAAAGGAGTTTTAAATATGGGAGCGCCATTTTAAGGAAATTTAACTTTATTCACATAAGAAAACAAAGACCTACAGCTTCATTACCATATTTAAAGAGAGGAAGAGACATAATGACACATAATAGAGAAATTAGAAAATCATACCCAACATTGTATGGAAAGCTCTTGATTCTTTCATTAATCATTAGTTTATCAAGTACAAAATAGTATAGTCTTTAAATTCTTCAAAATTCAGACCTTTCTTCTATAATTTTCCCTCTTTTTATACATCATGAGATAGTTGGTAACTACGAAAACTATCAAACTACTTAACTACTTTCTAATTGTCTAAAGTAAAAAGTCATTTCACAACATTACATTGGAGGGTCAAAGACACATCATTTTCCTCAAGAAATAAGATAACAAAAAGAAAAAAAGGAATTAAACTATGATTGGTGATTGATGATCACTGTTCAAATCTATGGCTTGAGTAGGGAGTCTTGCTGGTGTATCTTTTGTCTACTCTATCATCCATTCTTTGCATTTTCTCCACAATGGTACATTTGACTTTAGTGCTTCTTCCAATTTGTTGAGTGCTATTCTGCATGCTGTAATCCTACTATAAGTAGGCTTATCTGTAAACAAAGTCTTCACCACCCACAGAAGCTTAAAATCTTTATGAAGGTAATTCACAATAGTGGCTCCCTTAAATATTGTTGTCTTTTCATGAGTGTTGTCAACTTTGCTTTTTGCCTCAACTAGAAAAATCTCATATGTTTTCCATGGCAGCAAGTTTCCTTGTAGATCCCAACAAGAGAGAAGCCCAGCGCTAACCCTTTTATCAAACAAGATGTTAAACTTGGAAACTGCTTCCTTTATCTCCTTTATCTTCTTCTCAGTAGTGTTTATGTCAATATTTCTGACAATCATCTTGTTAAAATCTATTACACGCAGTGTTCTGTCTGGAATGTCATGCACCTTTAGTTCTGAAGCAGTTTTAGAATTAATAAAATCTATCATTCTCTTTGCAAACTTTGATCTGTCTAAATATTTTTGTTTACCTTGCATAACCACACTTTCCATGTCTTAGACAATTGATTTCTCATCAGACATAATAACAAATAACTCCCAAATGCTCCTGATAATTTCAATGATTTCATCCCACAGAATCTCCCAGGCTTGAATTAAGGACATATTGCCTTTCATTTTCTCCTTCAGTCTTTTAATTTCCTCTTCAACCCTTCGAAGGTCTTCTTTGTACTTCTTTGCATTTTCCTTTTCCATTCTTTCTTCTTCTTTCCTCAAATTCAATAGCTTATAGGCTGTTTCCAATTCCCTTTATGCTTTATTCACATCATTCTCAACGGTTTTTAACTCTGTTCCCAACTGTAATACCTGTGTTGTTGGATCCTCTGTATTGGCTGGAATTACTATTTTACAGACATGAGTATCTACCTGTTGTTGAAGCTTATCCAAAGATTCTTTAAGTAAAGAAACTTCTTTAGTTTTCTGCAATACATCCTATAACAACCTCTCCTTTTCATTTTCAACTTCAACTATCCCTGCAACAATGGGATTCTCACCTGTAAGCATATTCAATTTCTTTTTTAAAACCCCAATCTCTAACTTAGCAGATTGCAACAATTTTTTTATTGCAGGTTTACCATCAGGGTTGACACCTATTTTTAGAATAATCTTCTTTAATTCATCTACTTGGGCATTCAGAGCCCTGTAGTTGGGTTTCTCCAAATTTAATTATTGAATTACTTTATTTAACATTTTCTCTGCTTTAATAGAAGTTGCATTTGTTTTATGTAAATCATTGACAATCAATTGCCGAGTTTGCATGTGAAAATTGATCTTATCAAGCATTGGAAGCTTATGAGTATCAACAATCAAACTGAAAGTTTTGAAATTACTGGTGGACCCAACTGACATTTCAGGAGTATGAGAGAAAGCAATTTTAAGTTGACTTTTCTCCAAATCCATAGCAGATAACAATCCGGTTTGCTCAGGAACAACTTAAGACTCAGCTTGAGACTCCATATTTAACTTCACTTTCTGGTTTCTCTCAGCTATTTGAGCAAACATACTTTGAATCAAAGGAACCTGATCATGAACAGGTTCTCTGGAGGATGTAGAAGCTAGTGCACCCTCTGTTTCTCCCAATTGGATTACTAAACCAGGTTGTGTTAAAGACATTGCATCCAGAAGTTCAGTCCTTTTTTCTGCTTCTGATTCTTCTTCATCCAAATCAAATAACATCTTCTCTATCCCTCTTGACACCTTTTTCTGAAATACTAGGGGTTTCAATCTCTATCCCCTGGGTGTTCTTTAAACCTCCATTTGTCATTTTCTATGTTTCTGGTCTACTCTTATGCACAAAGGCTGAATATCCATTCTCTAACCTCCTCTTTGAAATAATTTGATGAGGGTCATAATCCCACTCAACCACCTATAAAAGATACATGTCATTTAATAATTTCTCGGCCTCTTGAGTAGCTTGTCTAGTGTTCACAATGACGGGTCCTATTGCTCTGGGAAATTTAAAGAAATAGCCTTTCTTCATGGGAACAAAATGAACTTGATCCATATTCAAGCTTTGTTTGATAAATTCAAGAGCAAAGAGCCTCATTGGCACAAATTTCGGTAACCTATATGGTTTGATAGAGGCTCCATAATCCCTGATCTTTGCATGTTCTTCAAATATAAACCAGTCTCCACACCTCACATCTTTACTCAATTGAAGGAATTCTTGAGCTTTAGGAAGAAATGTTGGGGGAAAGGTTCCACTCAAGATCTTGTAGGCCACTGGAAGGAATAAAGAAGTGAATTCAAACAAGCCACCATCTCCTAGATCACCCTTTATCAGGTCTATCCAAAATACCATTGACTGCTTCTTTTTATTTATGTCAACAATATTTAGTCCCAAACCTGTAAAGTGTTCAGCATTCTGGTACAAAAATAAATAATTAATAACTGAATGAAACTTAAAGGATCCCCCAAGGAAATTTTTGGGGCTTAGAGCCTAGATTTTGGTTAAAATTTGTAAATCTAATGTAAAGACTCCGCATTTTGTGGGCATAAAGCGCGAAGTTGTAAAAGAGTCATAGGGTTGTCCACCCTCAATTTTGTAATGTAATGTTGGCTATAGAGATCTACCCATGGTTCGCGGACCATGGGATTGTATAAATAGAGCGAGGTTCTAAGTTGTAAATCAATCAATTGATGAGAAGCATAGAGGAAGATCTGAAGTGTAAGGTCGAGTCTTTGGGTCGTAGAGTAGGAGAAGGCTCTGTAGCTGAGTGCGCAGAGGCCTAGTAGTCTGCAGCTGAGCGTGCGGACCCCTGTAGCTGAGTGCATAGGGCGAGTCAAGTCTGTAACTGTTGAAGAATCAATAAAGAGAATTTTTACATCAATTTTGTATATTTATTTCCTGTTTTGTGAATTGAGTATATTGGGTTTAAATTACATTTATGTTGTTTATATGATGCGTGAACATATATAACTATGTAGATTAAGTGAATGTGAGTTAAAGTATCTGTTTACACGAAGTTGACTAACATCTATAAGAGGATAAGTAAGATACATACTATAGCTTGGGGAAAGAGCACAAATCGTTGCCATAGTAGCACGAAATCACAACACGTGAAGTGACTTGCATGAAGGTAGGCACAGTTGGACTAAATTAACACCTCAGACATCTTGAGGGTATGGAAACTTGGTTCCAGCATCCCCCCATACTGCTTCGGGTGATACTTCAGTCTATGCTCCGTGGGTTGTTGGCTTATATGGGCCTGACCCAGGTTCAGAAGAATTATTTAGCCAAGCAAATCCATGGCTACCGGCCCATTCGACAACAGCGTGCAGAGTGCGAACTGAGGTCTCACCAGAGGTAGTAGGGGAGGGTGTTGGAACCAGGTTTCTACACCTTTGGGATGTCTGGATGTGGTCTGGAGGGTTCGCGCACCATTCGGGAGCCTTGTGATGCTCTATATTCGCGTAGATGCAGACCCAGAATAACTTTAACTTTCTATTATCACTTGGTTTACATATCTAATATATTTGATGAAGTATTGCAAAGCATATCTATTTAGAAGGGTCTTTAAGTAAACATTTAATAGATTCAACCCATTCGTGCACTCAGAATAAACTCAGGTTCACATACATTTATAACATAAGCATAAGCGCATAGATCAAATAGTTATATTAACCATACATACAGTCAGATTTGTAATAACTCAGATTGTAATACAGAATTTACAGAAGAAACTTATCTTTATTTCCACTTTATCACCAATACATCCAGATCCTCCCTGCGCACTCAGCTACAGGGTTCCGCGCACACAATTGTGGACTCTTCCAAGCCTCTGCGCACACAGCTACAAAACCTCTATCCACTACCCAAACCCTCGACTTGGACTTACAGATGCTTTTAGACTATTCTTCTCAAAAGCCCCTTACATTCCAGATCCAAAATCATACAACAAAACTTAGCTACTTATACCCATAGAGCCTCGCTCTATTTATACCTTTCCATGGACCGCGATCCACGAGCAAGATGACTCAATTTACATTTCTTTACATTATTTTTGGGTGGACTACCCTTTGACTTCAACTTATTACAAATTGCGCTCTGCGCGTCCCGCAGACTCTTTATCCTATCTTTACTTGAAACAGTCCCCCAACATAATCATTATGACTTGTCCCGAGTCACTCAGTTGGTGCTAGAATCTTCGCGTAGAGGTCGACCAGCAGCTTCTGCATCTTGCCTGTCCCTGCAAAAAATTCGGCTGTGAGCCTATGTACCTTTTCCAAGTGAACCACTGATGCATCCCTATCACGTGCAGTGACTTTCTCGGTCTCACATACCGCCTGCATATGCGTCACCTTACCTTCAATAGTTGTAGATACACAAAACACTTCATCGATCGAGGGTTGGATACGTTCTTCGAGTACTACTTCCTGTTGCCGCACTGTGTCAACTTAGGCCTTGAGTGCCTAGGCCCGTTTAATTTTGGCCAACCGCTGTGTGATAACGACTATCTGTGCAGCCCCGTGAGCAGTGTCATAGGCCTGCTATAACTTATGTGCCTCGGTTTCCACTCGTTGTATGGTTGGGTCCTCCTAGAGAGATGTGAGTATCCCGAGAGACTAACCTAGTAGTTCCGAGCACTCGCAAACAACGCTCCTCATTATTTCCAATCCAGTTAGAATTTTTCCACAACAGCATTCCTGTTAGGGCGGGGGTGTGGGTGGTTGGGCCTTGAGACAGAGCTCTGCAACTTGTAATGTTAGTTCCTCCTAGACTCTTGCGGCCACCGCTTGGGCCGTGCGAAAGCTGGCTACCATATGCTGAATCTTGGTAGCTAGTGGGAGATCCCCAAGGATGGCTATCCCTAACACCGTGCTACACACCTTCGTCGCAGCTTGTTCTACTCCCCAGTATCATGCAGCCAAGTCATCATGTTGGAGGGTGACCTGTTCTAACTTTGCCTTCTACTCTGTCAAGATGTGGAAAGCGTGACCTTCCCTTGCTCGAAAATCTTGAGTTACTCCCTCTTGTAGTAGGTATAATACTTCTCGAGATAGGGTGGCTAGATTTAATTCCCAACTACCTTCTTTTCCTGTAGTTGTGGCTCAGACAACACCTGCTGGTAATGGTAGGATGTGTGGTGTGTTCATGCTAACCATCTGCTCGGCGATGGCTATATCTTCTGTTAGCAGTCGGTTGACCCAGCCTAGGGGCCACTCTTGCAATGCCTGCAATTGCGCTCTAATCTCCCCCAACATAGTTGTCTGTTCAATGATTAGTTCAGGCAACGTGCTGGTGGTAACATTGCTTTTTGGCTGGCTACATGAATTCTTTTTCTAGAGCCTTCGTTGTTTTGGAATTTTTTCGAGTGGTTGGTGATTCCTTGGTGCGAGACTAGTTGAGGTGGTCTTGTGTCTCTGTTTCTTGTTGTGGGTCCTATTCCAAGTCCATTCCTTGATCTACCTAGTCCCCTTTTGTTCCCAGACTCATGGTAGCCTCTTGTTGCACCATGGATTGGTGTTCCTGATATGTCTTTTCTACTAGCTGGGTGAGTCACGGCTATCGTTCCTTCTTCTGCTGTTGTGCTGCCAATCTGTTGAGAACGGCCTTGTCTAGGGCACGCCATTCTAGAGGCCATGCTGCTAATACCACGAAAATGGCATCATCTATTACAAGGAATGGAAGTGTGACCCATGATCACTCTGGATCCTTTCACATGCAGATATACACATGATGCATGTCTGCTTTGAACTCGGTCATGCTTTGAAAGTTATTGTAGATTGTGGGGGACATGCGCGGTCTTCAATCAATCCGTGTTTGTATCTTTCCTTCCATGGAGTTCCAAAATGCCTAGATCGTGGAAAAACTTGCGACGTCCCTGGTATCCCATAGCGAGATATACCCACGGCTTTAGGTAGGCTATCCTCAAGGCTAGGAAACTGGCTCTCTTGCGGCAATTTGCCTGTAACCAGAAGGATTGATAAAAGCAATCATGCGTAATGAAGTGTCTTACCTTTGTCCTGTGCTTCTTGACAATTGGTCAGAAATTCGGTGCATAAAAACTATGTCCAATTGAACTGAACCCCCTCGGCAGATTGCCTTGCCAATGCGATGACAGGGGTTGGCACCTCATCCGCGTGACATTTTCTCATGAGTTTACCGGCTAGTACATGAGTGGCGACTCATATCGTGTGGTCACTGATGATTTCTATGACAAACCCCCACTTCCCTTTATCCAGATGGTACTTTGCCTTCACTATTTTGGCGAGGCCTCCCTCACTACTGGTTCCTACTATATTTGCAGAGTTATTCCCTTTAAGCGGCAGGTGCGTAATCCGGTGGATTAGGTCAGCTATGATCAGGATCCATTCTTCCAACGAGAGATATCCATCATGTATGAGACATAGCAGCTATCAAATCACAAATATGGTGATGGTCGTGTGATGATAGTGAGGTATCCACCTGAGATTAGTAGTCCCGCCTTCTCCACACCTAGTAATCACTTCTATGGCAATAACTTGTCTTCGGCTAGTTCGAGGAACTTGTCACTATCTGCAAGGTCCCAATCTTCGAATTTGATGCTTGGAATGCGCCCCATCGACAACCCTTCAAACCTTATGTCATCTGGAAGAAGCGGACTCTAGAGCTTAGTCTTTACAGTGTCTACGTCTTTCGATATCTTGGTCATCCCAATCCATGGAGAAAGATATGGGGGTAATGACGGAAGCTGGAATGCAGATTCTTCGTCCTCCGCCTATGCATCAATCTGATTAATCAAGTCTTGCAGATCGTCATCCTCCTCAGCGGGTTCAGTGGTTACTGCTTTGCCCTTGTCAACTACCGAGCGTTTGTTGAATCTTGGGGAGGCCTGGACTATTCCCATCGTCTACTTTTTCTTCCTGGGTCACGAGGTACGTGGGGACTTAAGAACTTCGGGAACTTGAGTCACATCCTCGGGCTATTCTTGATTCAGTTGCATTTCTTTTGTGACTCGTGCTTAGGTTCTAGCCATGATACTCATGGTGTGCCTGGTAGCCACTTACTCACTGCTTTTTGCTGGTTCAAAGTGCCAAAAGTCCATTGCCAACCACAAACTATGAGATTTGAAAAAAATCGCTTCCCTCCGTTTTCAGTTCATTGGTGGCATCAAGTTGGCAAATCTTTGCGTATCTCATCCAGAACTTTCGTCTTGATGTCCTGCCACCTGCTCCTCTTTGACGTGATCTGACCTTCCTATCAGGGCCAATGTGTCTAATGGTCATATTTTGACTTTTCCCTGTAGTAGCGCTATCCTTGGGGCACAGCTGCAAGCTTGGGGACTACCTAATTTGGTAAAGAATCCTTTTGCCGCACCGGTTTTTCGCAGGCTGGTTTATAGTCTCACGCCTTCTTTAAACTTCCCAAGCCGCGAAGACTATAGTTTCTACCGCTAGTCATGTGCTCGCACCTTTGGTGTGAGTTCGGACCTTCCCTGCTAGCCTGGGCTACAAGCACCTCTGAATCATGTGGGTAATCGGTCGGGGGGTTATGTTCTTCCGTGAGTGCGGGCGTAGCCATGATAGCAAGGTCGCAGCATGTTCCTAGGCTACTCTGCTTCGTAACGCACTTTGCTTCTTTGGCCATAACCACATTTTATCAATGTTGAAGGCCCTGCGGCCACTCTATCTATTTTGAGCTTCCTTCTATCATCTATTATAGGCCCAGCAAATCTGTGGTATCCACAACTTCCCTAAGCCCCTACTAACCTTGGTGTCGGCCGCTTGGGCACCGATCTATTGGGGTGGCTTCGAGCTACTACTTCTAAGCTGGGTAGATGTCCGCACCTCAGACACCTGTAGCCTATGTTGGCAAGGAGTGCTTACTTTGTTTCGCTCTTCCAGCCTTGCCTGTGCCTTCCTTCAACATTTGCGCCCTGTCATTCATAGCTTCGGAGCTACACATTGTCCAAAAGCAACGGCTATGCGGGATGTTTTCACGAATACCTTTAGTTGTTCCTTTGCTCCTATTTTCACCATCTGATTACAATTGAGCGTGGTTACTTCATGCGGTCGGTTTTGCCATCGTTCAACCTCTTCATCTAAGTATGACATGCAAGAACTATCACAGTCCCATGAGAGTCTATCGTCCATTGTTGAATTTACCCTATCCTAATCTTGTGTTGTAATCTGGTAGATATAGTACAACTCTCCATCATTGTCTTCATCGTGCACAGGCTCAGTATATCGCACCCCTTCTGCTAGATCCAACAGGACCACTACGCGAAGAGATTTCTTTTCGAATATCATTTTCTGTTTCTTGAGCTTGATGACTCCTTTCATATCCGTTGCCCAATCTATCCCTAACAGTGTAGGATATGGGTTACTATCATCCACAATTTCAATGACCTCAAAATTGGTTTGGGTGCTGGCACCATCAATGTCTATTGTAACTCCGTGCAGGCGTCCCATGGGAAAACTCTTTTGTTGGTTAGCCATTCGTCGTTGAATCGGCGACCATTACAGTGGAGGCCTACCCATGCATTCCCAAGTCCACTTTAGTAGGACATTTGTGTTGGAACCCAAATCTAAAATGACCTGATCCATCTCATAGTCTCTGATCTGGATAGTCAGTCACGTTTCCCGCCCAATGTGTAAAGCATGTTTACCTAATTTTCGAATCATTCACAGTTTGTCTACTCCCACACATCGAGTTATAAATTATTGCAGCCCCTTTACCACTTTAGCATCCCTGACTAAGATTATGCAGGTTTCCAAGAAGGTGGTTAGCATAGATGTATCCTTCTTTGATCCAAATTGATCCTTACTTTCCGACATAAAGGGTTTCGCAAAGTTTTTTTTGGCTTCCATAAAGGTTTCCTTTGCACACTCCAAGTCAAAGTCTGGTTGTTTCGGGGGGACCTTACGTACCCATGCATTCGCCTTTGGCTACTTTCCCTTGTCGTCTCCTGTGGCGGCACCACTTCGGAGCATCATATTTACATTCGGCTCTTCTGCGCGGGGTTTAGCCTTCATCATTTGGAAATTTTGAGTGGGGTTAGCTAGAAGCACCCCATTTTCTCGCATCTGAGCAATCAGCATGGAATAATCGACTGCTTCGTGCTCAAATTGGTAACAGTAAGGACAACAGGCTTTGGTCGGGTTTGTGCAATCCCGCGCATTTTGCCCTGGCCCTCCACAATTGTAGCAAATTAATTGTCCTCATCCCCATCCAGGTCCAATGCCTCCTCGGCCCTTTCCGCATCCCTGGTACCCTCCCCACACGAGTGGTATGGTGGGGTCCTACCCACGTGCCTCCATTTGCATCCTATAGGCAGATGTTCGATCCATCAGCAATTCGTAACTTCCGCAATTTCTTTCCTCGTGGCCCACCATTCTGTAGAAGTTACAAATTAATTGTTGAGGAGGGGGTTGTCTTACGGTTGGTAGTAGGTGACAATTGTCTGTGGCATGCTTTCCTCCCACCTGACAAATTGTGCACTAAAGTACAGGTACCATGCTTGACCAAGTTTGTACCTCTAGTCACAACGTGATCGGTCTCCCTCCTGCCACATAGTTCACGAAGGTCGGACAGTGGTCCTTATCGTGGCTTGGCCCCTTACATCTGATACACCACACTTCTTCCCATACCTCTGTCCTAGGTTCCTATCCTTGTTTCAAGCTTCACATCTCTAGACATAAGTTTTGTATTTGCACTTGGATTTGCTGTAGTCCCAACCCTGGGTCCTGTATTGGGGTTTCGTGCAGCCACATTGCTGCTTCCAACGCTTCAGCTTGGGTTGAGATCTTTTGTTGCGATAGAGCCAATCTCAGATATGGATTTAATGATGCAACAAACCAAGTGCGATGCTGCACATCTGTCAGTGTCATGTTGGCCTTGCGGATAGTGCTTTTCAACCTCTAATCCAAATCCCACGGGGTTTCACCAGGCAACATTACAATTTTTTTGAACCTAATAACTAACTGGGTTTCTGACTTTGGTCACCCAAATTCCTTGTTGAGCTCCTCCTGGATTGTCGTAATACCTTCATTTGGATGATCCCTTGACTATTTCATCTACCAAGTCAATGCGTGGTCTTGTAGCGCGCTAACTAGGGTAGCCTTCTTGATGTTATCATCTGTGATACCCTGAGCCTCCCATACAGACTTTATCACAAACCAGAACCGGTCTGGTTCCTCATTTCCTATCCCCTTAAATGTTGGTAGTTGTACTGCGCTCGTCATCCCCACTTTTGGTGGTGGTGGAGTTGGGGGCGGGGTTGGTGTTGGGGTGGATGGATTTAATGTAGGTGAAGTAGGTGGTGGCGTGGACAGAGGTGGTATCAGTGGGAAGCACTCCCTGATCAACCGGACCGCACTTCCTGGTGAGAACCTCGTGAGCTCCTCCTCGCTTTCCCAGTAAATAGAAGCTAAAGGACTGTTCTCTACCCCTCCTGCTGTGCAGTAACCTCTTCTGCTCCATGTTACTCCAGACATCAATAAATGCACCTAATATGTTTTTCACACAACAACATATTAATCCAAGTAGTCAATGATTTGATATACCTACCCCGAGGTCCTTGAAGAAACTGCCTTTCTGCTTCACTATAGTTCACAGTTGTATCTATCGCGAACTCAGTGATAAATCCTCCTATTACCCGATATAGCCAATGATCTACTGCGCACGTGATTTTATCTTCAGTGGCTTCTAGCCTGCACACCAGTTCCGGAGTCCACACAATAGGTTGGTCCAATCTACACCTTCCCACACTGTCAGCTAGCCTTGCGATCCACTCGTACAGCTCTACCATAAATGACACGAAGAATATTTTGTGAATATCTGTGAATATATAACGGTCCAACCAATCTTCCTCTAATACTCACAAGTTTCTATTTTCCTAGGTTGCGAACTCGTGGAGTTTCAGATCCCACCACTCTTCAATCTCTTTCTTTGTAGTGTTACACAGCATTTTGTCACCATCCCTGCTATTCCTTCTCCTGTACATTGGAGGACCTATTCCAGGACCTATGAGAAGTGGCATGACTTGAAAACACCTGCTTTGTAGCCCTTAAAGTATGTACTCTATTGCCCTGAAGACACCTTCTGCAAAATACCCAAAAATGTAGCCCTTTCTCCATTAGCGTTGTTCCATAGTGTATTACTCGCGCCAATGGGGTAAATCCTCCAAAGAGGGCGCGCTAGCTGGCACTCTATCTCAGAGTCGCACTAGCACCAACCCAGTTGGGTAAAGTTTTTAACCATCAAACTTCCGAAGGTTCCTTCCACCTTATCCATGAACTAATTCCAGTTTGAGTTGGTTCGGTTGGGCTTCGTATCTCCCAAGGAGGGAAGTAGTTCTCCACCTCTCATGGAAGCTTCCTAATGATAAGGACAATCCCATGAATCAAGTGGATGGTCTTACCTACTCCTCCTACCCCTATATAAGCTTGTTCTTTCCCCTTTGACAATCTAGTTGGTAATTCTTGGTTAATGACTCTACTTTTCAAGCTCCCAAAGTCTGAGGATTGCTAAGCTCATCTTGTAAGAGGTCTTGTGTATCCCTATGAGGCTAAATCTTTAAGGAGGAGATCCATGTCCAAG
>APFE030623029.1:20828-39435 GCA_000404065.3 Pinus taeda
ACTGAAGCATGAACAAGGTGTGAAATGACCCAATGGAACCTGACATGATGATGACAACCCTCTGAATGATGATAGACTCAGCTGAATAGTGACATAGATTGGCATTTGGGCAACTTTAGAAGGAGTTAAAGCAAACCTAGACCTAATGTTTAGTGACCAAAGTTTGCTTGAAGACTCACTGAAATGACAAAATTTGACCTTGACACTTCAAAATCACTTTGTAAGAGCATATTTGATCACTGGAGGAAGGCTGGAAAGACTGACACTAACAATATGTATATGCATATGTATGTTGTAAATACCACATCAAGCTATGTTATAAAGCTCCAATAAATGGTATGGTGTTCATGTTATGATGGCCATGGTACTAATAGTATGGTATGATGTAAATGTTGCATTGAGCCATGTTATAAATCTCCATGGGAAGCATGTGTTTTGATGGTTTATAAGTGTCATTGAACACCAAGCATGGTGTTCCCCCAAGGGGGAAGGTTTCGTAATAGCCCGTGGTTGATTTTCTAAGTAAATAAAATAGGACCAAGTTCATGAGACACATATTTGAAGCTAAATGTTGGGAAACAACATAATGATGGGTATCACTAGTGATTAATTAATGGCTATGGAAATTGGCAAAGGCATTGGAAAAGGAAAAGAGGAATTAATTGGAATTTTATTTATGAAAATAAAGGAAAATAGGAGAAAAGGGAGATGAAGGTTCACATATTTGCATGTGAGGAAAATCAAAGGAAAAATGAAGGAAAATGAAGAAAATAGAGGGATCCCTGATAAAAAGGCTTGTGAGGACCAGTTCACAACTTTTATCATTTTAGCTTTGGATATCTCTTCTATTCTCTCACTCTCTCATACTCTTACACACTTAGAGCATTCTTGGATTTAGAGAAAGAAGGAATGAAAAGTAAGAAAACACAAGGGAATAGGTGGATTAGTGGGTACAACTAGATTTCTATGTAGGTAATAGGTTGCATATGTGTTTTCCTTGCTAATTTCTAGATGCATGGTATATGCTTGTGATTTTCGAGTTATGTACTATCATTGGCATGGAGATTTGCCTGGATTAACAATGGTTTTAGCCTTTCCTTTCCATTTCCTAGATAGCCATGGTGTTGTGGGTTTTTCCACTTGATTTTTTTATGATTGGTACTCATAATTCCTTATGGTTGTGAGTTGGAACAAAAGATTTGGAAGCCCTTGAATAACTTGGGTTAAGTTACTACTCTTGAAGCCTAGGTTGGGAAAAACGCTTCTGAGCCCTTGGTGTGGTGAGTTACTTGTCCCTAGAGCCTGGTTGGAAAAACACTCTAGAAGCCTTGGAAGGCTATGGGTTGAGTTACTAGTTCCTTGAGCCTTGGAAAACTTGGGTAGAGACTGTTCATGTTGGTGTTAGTGATGTCCGATTGTGAGGGGGAATCATTAGTTGAGGGTTTAGGTGGTTTGGCCTCTGGAAGCCCTGGTTTGGTTTGTCTTGGTTAATTCCATGAGATATCACATTGATGCTTACAATATGGCATGGGGGTAATTGGCTGAAAGAGAGATTTAGTTCAGCCCAATCTATGGTTAGATGGTACGTGGAAGTCCTTGACTTGGTTGGTATTTTCCTATGGTGATCTATGAATATATGTATTGATTATGATGGTAATCTTATGGCTATTCTACCATGGTTTATATGTTGGTTATTTTATGGTTATAATATAGTTATATGATGTGTATCATTTACGACTATTGTCATGAATTTTTTAGCTATTGATCGGTTGATGAATATATGGACTAATAAGTGTTGTTGCAACTACGTGGAGAGGGCATAAGGCCATTTCGTGATTCTTAGATGAATATCATACTTTTATGATCAGATATGCATTCATGACCTTTAGCTTACATGTATGCCATGTGTTTGACAAAATCCCTAGTATGTTATAGCCAGTCTAGGTCAAGTTTTTATTCGAGTTTGAAGGTTTTGCTAGAATAAGGAATTACTGAGAGGGGAGGTGAATCAATAATAGTGATGTTGTTTTGAATTTTAAGTATAAGTATTTGACTCTTTTCACTACAGTAAGTTATGTGTGATATATTTCATACACAATACAAATGACCAACAAGATAAGGAATTCACATGCACATACAATCCATAACATGAGCAACATACACATATTGACACAATTGTTTTTACGTGGAAACCCAAAAGGAGAAAACCACCAATCTGTTTGTTGTTATGATGTAAATTAAGAACCTACTTAATTACATCATTTTTTTTGTGAGCACCCACTCACAGGAGGCACCAACCCCCTTAAGATAGAAAGTCCCTACTTGCCAAGAGGCACCAACCTCTTATGAATGCGTGCCACCACCTACTCTAGCCACTATTCTACCTTTCATACAATTTTCAAACTAAAAACAGGGACAACTACATATACATAGAAATACAAATCTGATTCACTACAAATCTCCTCTAACTATGCTCCTTCCTGCTCCTTCAGCTCTAATCACAACCCTCTATAACACTATGTCTTATTTTAACACTTGGACAATTTTCACAGCTTTCGCATACTCCACTCCACACTCTTCAGCTCACACTACAATACTATATTCCTCTAAAATTACTCTTCTATAATCAAAAGTTTTGTTCCCCTATCACACAATGAACGATGCAGTCTCTATTAGTCATCACTCTACCATTCACACTATTAAAGCATACCTATGCATGGCTTCTCCATCTTGCTATTGTGTCTCATTTCTTGAATTCTGCTGCTACAACATTAAATAAAAGAATGGGCTTCGTTCACCCACCAACTATGGCTGCAACATAATCAATTCAAAGAATGGGTCAATGTGTGATTATCCATGCAAATAATTAAATATCAGTTAGTATATACTCCTAGCGGGTTCTTCCATGCTTATTAATTGCTCACAGAGCTTGGAATGAACTTCAGCATGGCTTCTCTAAACTGTGATCAAACCTTCAGTCCCTGAGTCTCTATTCTTCATTTAATTCAATGAAGCATGCATGGGAGATCAAAGGTAGCTTATTTTAACTCAAGGCAGACCCAACACTCTTCTCTAAAAATCGTGGTCCTCATCGCCCTTAACTCAATGATCTTGACAATCACTATTTATTCTAGTGACTAACTCTTCTATGCACATTTACTCTTAGCTTTTGACTCATTCATCCTTCATACACCTCTATGCTGAAATATTAGAGCCCCACATATCATAACTTTATTAAGGTAATGTTATGAAATCACAAGTTTCTAAGCTTAGCATTTAGCCCCTTTTTCTTCACCTCTTATTGTTTTTCCACCATATGAACAGGTGCCGTGACTAGCGGCATAGCAATTAGGTGCTAATCCCTTTATGATCCTATCAAGATCCTATCTCCTTGTGTTCTTTCTTTATGCCCTTGGTTCTTTGGGATCCAAGACCAAGTGCCAACAACACCAGAAGCTCCCTGGTATCAAAGTTTTCTCAAAGTGTAATTACAAAGGAGTTACAAAATCTATGACCTCCAATATACTTCCATGATGACATCATGCTCTTTTCTTACACCCCACATGGTGTCTGCATAACACTTAGGTGCTAATCCCTTTAGGATCATGTCGAGGGATTATCTTCTTGTGCTCTTTCTCTATGCCCTTGGTTCTTTGGGCTCCAAGACCAAGTTCCAACCAACATCAGAAGCTCCCTGGTATTATAATTTTTTCAAAGTTCAATTACAGAGGAGTTATGAAATCTTCTATCTCCGATATACTTTCAAGATGACATCATGCTCATGTCATCAACCCCACATGGAATCTCGTTAGTGGTAACACGTGTCACCAATATTTTCCCCATTAGGAGACTCAATAATGTTGAAATTGACTGCCACGTGTCCTCCATATATGCTAATGTCATCTGCCATTGTCAGCTCTGAAGGGCCAATCAGCTACTTTGATGTGTCTTGTCTAAGGAGAGAGAAAGGGTCCATTGATCCTTGGCTTTGAAAATGATTTCTTTTGTAAATCCATACTCCTCGCAACCATAAATGCTTTTAAAAGAATTGAATTTGTAGGAAGTTATGAGGTTTCGAGGTTCCAAAATTCAGGGATCTAATATTCTACATGCTTATGATATTATAACCTTCCAATGTCCCGAGACTCCGACCCTTCAAAGTTGTGAAGTTATGAAATTTGGGGTTCCGATATTCAACCTACTTCCAATGTCTCGAGATTCTAACCCTCCAAGGTCCACAGACTCTGACCCTCCAAAGTTCCGAAGTTCTAAAATTTAGGGTTTCGATACTTGACATGCTTCCTTGGTTCTGAGGTTCCGAAATTTATCCTGCTTCTTTGGCTCTAAAATTTAGCATGACTCCTTGGTTCTGAGGTTTCGAAATGCGGCCTGCTCCTAAGGACTTCAAGATCCTTACTTCAACTATTAATAAATTTTGATCCCAAGATTCATTTATGGACTTCCACATACCATTCTAAATATTTTTCAAAGCACTTTCAAGTGGAGAAGGTCTGATATAGTCCTTCAGCCCATTTTCTACCTGAAACATGGCTGCAAACTCTCTTCCATTCTTTTCACCTTTACTCTTCTTCTTATGCCTAGAATCATAGAATCCTTGACCAACACAATCATCTTTTTATGGATTTTCCAATACGTCTGCTACTCTGATGATTCTATACCACAAACTACAAAAACCATGGGACTCCCCTTGGAAAAAACATGCTCACATTAATGCTAACATTGTTGCTTCTAACCTTAATGCTAGTCCTATTGACAACAATTTCAACATGCCATGTGCCACCAAGAAATCATACAATGTCAATTTTCCAACACTCTCCCCCTTGGCATTGATAGAAATAAAATAAGCTCCCCCTAAAACTAGGCATGATCTTCTTAATTGATGTTCTTCTCTAATGCACCAGTAATATTCTCCCCTTTTGGCATTGATGGAAACAACATAAGTTCCTCCTAAAACTAGGCATGGTCTTCTTCATTGATGTTCTTCTTTGATGCACCAATAATATTCTCCTCCTTTGGCATCAATTGAAAAGGATGCTCTTGAAAACTCCTCCTAAACCACCACAACCTACTCTTCAATTGATCCCACATGCTGAGTAGCTACCAACACATTGTAATTGAGTCATTTGGGAGGAGGAGACACAACCCCTATCTATTTCCTGAGATATTCAAATGGTTCTCTTTCTAATTGCTTAGTAAAGATGTCTGCAAGTTGGAATTTAGTGGCCACATACTCAAGTTGAACAACACTAGTTGCAACCTTCTCTCTTAACAAATGGAACTTGATAGGGATGTGCTTGGTCTTTGAGTGCATGAAAGGATCCTTAGAGATACTGATGGTACTAGTATTATCACACATGATTGGAATGGGATCATTAAACTCTAACTTAATATTCTTCAAGGTATGCTTCATCCATAGAATTTGTGAGCAACAAGTGGCAGTTGCAATATACTCTACTTCAGAAGTTGATAAATAAACAGAGTCTTGTTTCTTGCTGACCGAGGATACTAAGCATTTTCCCAAATAGAATTATGTACTGAAGGTGTTTTTCATGTCATCAATACTTCCTACCCCATCAGAATTAGTATAGGCCTTCAAATTAAACTCTCTTGTTTTAGCATACCACAGTCCATAATCAGTTATTCCTTGAAGATATTTGAAAATCCATTTGACAATGATGACATGAATTTCATGAGGGAAAGCTTGAAATCTGGCCACAAGGCCCACTACTTGCATGATGTTTGGTATTGAAGCTGTGAGATGAAATAAGCTTCCTACCATTAATTTGTACTTAGTTTGATTTACCTGCAATGCCTCATCTTTTTTGCATAATTTGCATCTTGTAACCATAAGTGTGCTAACTGGCTTGCAATCTTCCAGCCTAAATTTCTTCAAATTTTCTAGTAAGTATTTGGATTGGGAGATAAATACCCCATTGTTTGACTGATAAATTTACAATCCTAAAAAGAAAGACAATTATTTGATCATGGACATATCGAATTATGTTTGCATATTGTTTGTGAATTGATGTCCCAATTGTCCCAGGTTGCTACCATATACTATGTTGTCCATATACACTACTACAATTAGTAGATTATCATCTTTAAACTTTATGTATAGATTGATGTCTACAATAGCTTTCTTAAAGCGTTGTTGTTGAAGGTATTGATCCAGCATTGCATACCAGGCTCTGGGAGCCTGTTTGAGTCCATATAAGGCCTTTTTTCACTTTGGACATAAAGGCTTCATTTTTAGTGAATGTGAATCCTTCCAGCTGCTCAATATTAAATTATTCTTCCAAATCTTCATTCAGAAATTCTGAATTCATATCCATCTGATATACGTTGATGTTCTTATGATTGGAAAAGGAAAGAAACATTATGATAACTTCCAATCTAGCTATTGGTGCAAAGGTTTCCTCAAAATCTATCCCCTTTATCTAGGCATACCCTTTGCAAACTAATCGAGCCTTGTTCCTAAGTACTTGACCCTACTTATTTAGCTTATTTTTGAAGACCCATTTTGTACCTATGACATTTTCTCTTTGGGTTTGGAACAAGCTCCCAAGTGTCATTCTTCTCAATTTGGTCATGTTCTTCATTCATATTTCTCACCCAGAACTTGTTCTCACTTTCTTGGTTGAGATTTTTAGGCTCAACCTGAGATAGTAGAGTAAGATTTTCACAACTTAAACTGCCAAAAAATTTACTCCTCATTTGAACACCAAGTCTTTGATCTCCAATAATTTGACTCTCAGGATGTTCTTCCTGTAGATACTTGGAAGGTGTTTTGGGCCTTGGAGTTTGTTCATTTCCATGTTTTCACTATTGGAATCTGTTTCATCTTGATCTGAGGACCTGATGTTTGAACTCTCTTCTCCATCTGAGGTTATGTTTCCTTTGGAGGACTCAGGTTTTGAAGCTATTTCATATACTACTACATCAATGCAATCCTCAACCCTTTTTGTTCATTTGTTGTAACACTTGTATCCTTTACTTCGAGTAGAGTACCCGAGTAATATACCCTCATGAGTGCATGAATAAAACCTTTCCAATATTTTTATCATTCCTTTTGATAAAGCATTTTCTCCCAAACACCTTGTAGTGTTTAAATGATATAGGTCTTCCCTTCCGCAACTCATAGGGAGTTTTATCACTATTAGCCCTGAGTTGTGTTCTGTTTGATAGGTACACTGCTTCTTGTGCTACTTCTCCAAAAAATATGTGAGGTACATCTGCTTCATCCATCATAGCTTTGCTGATTTCCTGGATTGTTTTGTTCTTTCTCTCAACTAATCCATTTTTTATGGAGTTTTAGCCACATAATACTGCCTCATTATGCCATGCTCTTGACAGACTCCTTCGAATTCTCTTGAAGTGTATTCTCCTCCTCTGTCTCATCCTAAGCATTTGATCTTTAGATCTTTCTCATTTTCTACTTGCGTTTTTTTTTTTTTTTTAAATGTTTAAATGCTTTTGAGTTTTCCTTTAAGAGCACAATCCAAGTGGCCCTGGTAAAGTCATCAATAAGAAACATAAAATACCTTTCTCCTCTTGGGCTTTTTACTCTAGTTGGGACACAGATACCTGTGTGAATTAGCACTAGTGGTCTAGATGAAGATAACTCTTTTTGCTTGAAATGGGTCCTAGTCTTCTTACCAAATTGACATGACTTTAAGATTGAATTATCGAGACTTAACAATCTTGGAAAACCTCTCAAAAATCCTAGATTGCTGACTCTTATCAGATTATCAAAATTCATATGACCAAGTGTCCTATTCCATATCTTGGCTTCACTATAATTTCTCAAATAGAAACTTACTCTGGAGTCATTAAACACATACATTATTGTTAGTTCTGACTGCTTTTCCCACCAGCTTTCCATTTTATTCATTTCGGATCTCATAGTGCTTGGATCGAAAGGACACATTATAACAGTTATCACACACCTAACTTACACTAATAAAGTTGTGCTTGAGAAATTCTACATACAACACATTTTGTGATGTAGTGTTTTCATCAAGATTAACTATGCCCTTACCTTTAATTCTTACTAGGGCATTGTTGCCGAAAGTGACATTGTTCCCTCTATCCTTTTCTTTTAACAAAATATTTTTTCTCTTATCCCTAGTCATATTCTTGGAACAACCAGTATCCACATACCATCTTTTTTCTTGATTATGTGTTGATAGAGCAAGTCCACATTCCATGCTCTTTCTATATTTTCATTTCCAATTATCCTTATATTTTCGAAAAGGTGGACGTCGAGTGTTCTAAGACTTATATGGGTACTCAAACCTGCTTCTATACTCACTTGGCTTGCACCAAAAATTATTACATTTGAAAAATTAAACATCACTCATTAGGGGAGAGAAGGAATTTCGATTTTTGAGAGGAGAGTTTTGAGATCTAAAATTATGATACTTATTGTATCTAAAATTTTCATCTCTTTCAACTTCAATCCTCTTATAATAAAAAACCTTATGTCCAAAGATGTTACATTTATAAAAATGACCATAAAATAAATGAGAATACTTGAAGTTGGAAAGTTCACGAGCTTGTGCATGAAGGTACCTCTATATTCTGGCTGATTGATTTAATCTCTGCTAGTGTGGTTCCCTGGAGTAGATGGAGTTATTATTCCAACGATATGCTCCTCTCTTGTTAGGATATTCCGACTCATAGGAAATAGTTAAGTTCAACTTGGTCTAGTATAGAGTTAGGTATAGAGTTGGTTAAAGTGTGTTTCTTTACTGTTGTACATTTTGTAACTTACAATTTGATGGTCACGATATGTAGTGATCTGACGGTTCATTCTCTCCTCGGTATTACCGACACTTGATCCGTGGATTGACACCCGATTGGTCCATGAATTCTATTTAAAGCGCATGGAGGGTCATTTGTAGGTGAACCGTGCATGAGAGAAGCTTATGTAAATTTTCATTCTTTTATTAATAAATTGCCTGTATTAGCCACGTTGGCGCAGGCCGTGGACTGTTTCCCTCTCTGAGGGTTTTAACCACGTCAAAATACTGGTGTATTGATCTGTGATCTGTTTGTGAGCGGTGTCCTTCTGGTGTTCTGTCTGAGGAACTTACCCTGTAAATTCCTACAAAGCACCACTACCCGATATTCTCAAATTACCTTGCGGGTGGAGGACCAATGCCATTAAGGCTGGAAGCGCAAGCAGGACCTAGCACGGCACCTACCTTATGGTATGCGATTTGCCAAATAGGTGGAAAACACGCTACGGACAACTGTCATTTGTTACAAAAGTATACACAAAATTCACAACAATTGTTCTGTAATTTTTGTAGGTCAATGGGACACGATGAGTGCACCTGTAGAAGATATGAGCTAATGATGGATAATACTCATACCTACAGATTTCAGGCCGAATTGTGGCCCCTAGACCAGAATGCAGGAGTGGCGCGAACTAGATTTCAAGAGCGTGGATGAGGTCGAGGTCGAGGAGGACCTGGAAGAGGTCATGGTCAGTTGATATGCTATAATTAAATAGGGCTAGGACATTATACCCACCATTGTACGAATCTGACACGACCGTCATGTTTATATTGCACCTTGTTTGATCATGAGACGGAAGATTGTCCTATGTTGATAGCTAGGATACATGAAAAATGAGCGCTACCACCTCCTCCAACTCAGAACCTGTAGATGATGAGTTCCGAGCCGTGCGAGGAAGATCCAAATGTGAACATTATGCTCCGAAGTGGAATCGCGATGGGAGATGACAAAGGAAAACAAATCGAAGATAGTACTTGGGTTCACGAAGCTCCGACGAAAGAAGTAGAGTTTGATTTGGAGCGCGCTCAAGAAACCTTCATGGAAGCTAAGAAGAGCTTCGTTGATGCCTCCAATTCAGGAAGCAAAGATAGACCAGAGCTGGAGATGGACCCATCTATGCTTACGATGTTCCTAGAAACATGCATGAAGTTACTGCGTGATAGTAAAGTTGTAAAAGGATTACAGGAACTCGTTAACAGATGCACTGGGACTGTGCCAAGAGAACCACGCGTAGTCTGGAAGATTGGAAAGCATAAGACAAGGACGAGAAGAGAAATGAGGTTAGCCACGTAGATTGGAGAATATGAGATGGACCAAGTAATTCTGGATTTAGGATCGGATGCGAATATTCTGCCGAAGCATACATGAGAGCACATGGGGAGGCTTACGCTGCAGTGGTCTCCTATTCAACTGAGAATGGCGAACCACTAGAAAACAATACCCATAAGGAGATTACAGGGAATCACTATGGATATTGAGGGAGCGAGTATGCTAACAAACTTTGAAGTAATAGAGATTGTTGATGACAATAATCCCTACCCCTCACTCTTAGGAATTGATTGGGCCACTGACATGAACAGGGTGATTAATCTGAGGAAGCGCAAGATGATTTTTTGAAAAGAAGTCACTACGTGTATTTATACCTCTAGACCCTGCTAAAGGACCGTATTATACAGAGCCGGTGCATGACTATGAAAGTGATGATGATTTGGACTACATCTATAAGATAACAGCACCAAACTAGGACTGGGTGAATCCCACTGCAGATGGGCATTTTTCATGGGAGTGCGAGAGCTCATGTACTTCAGATTTGGATGAGGAAACGAAGCAATGGCAGAATCAGTTACATGAGGTGACTACATTGAATTGTAATATGATGACAAGGTCGCTGCACTGTGTATCAATAGAAGTAAGGGACGTGCCTACTTATGATGGCCTAAGTGAGGTAGATATGTTCTTGAATAAATTCGAAAGGGAGGTGTCGTAAAAGCAATGCTTCCAGGCTTTGAATTGGGTACTACACGCTACTCCCGTGAGGTAGTGGGGTACGCACAAAGGGAGTTTTGACGACTGGCGCGAATGCAGGAGAATGATGCACATGTGTTTTGGGAAGCCTAAGATGTGACTAACATACAAGTATGATGCACGGGCTAATCCGCGCGCACATCTAGCCAGGTGGATACAGGTATATGGAAAACATCCTATGCGGATGTGTATGAAATCCACATTGATAGGTATGTTCAATAAGCGTGTGTTGGGGGGACAGATGTGTATTGGCTCTTAAGGTTGGATAGACAGTATGTGGGAAGAATAATCACACAAAAGGTTATCCACACGGAAGCAATTGATAAGGTGTGCAACACGCTGAACAAGGTATGCAAGGCGCAGCGAAGTGGCTGGGACCTGTGCATACCCGGACAGATGCCTTTTCGATTGGTTGATGGAGTGGAAGCCATAATGCCTCTGGAGTCTACCATGTCTAGTCCGCGCATAGTGGCACTCGCAGGGGTAATGGACCGCAGAGCCCTAGAAGAAAGGCTCACGCCAGTGGAAGAGATCGAAGATGAACGGTTGGGACTTGATGAAGAGATCCAGTAGGGTGGTCTTAGGCTCCAAGAATTCATGAATGAAAGAGTTCGGTTGAGGGAGAAAAGTGCCATGGCAGAAGCGGAAATCAAGAAGCTTGAGGAAGGAATAAAGAAGGACTTTCTTGATAGAAAGACTGTAGTAATAGAGCAGGATGAGCTCGATTACATTGACCGACTTGGGGACCACCGTCGAGACTTTCTCAGTTTTCTGCATGGGATGGGACCATATGTTATTAAGGAAATCACAGATGGTGGCGCGGTGCAGTTGGAGAAGTTAAATGACAAACTCTTCTAGGGAAAAGTAAACGGTAGTCGGATGAAGCCTTACACAGGTGGCCCGACCATATGACTAGCTGCAAGAAGTATAGTCTTACCACTCCAGGAAGCTTAAAGGAGGCGTGAGACTATAAACTACTCTGCTCGAGAGCTACGCGACGTCAGGACTGCGCGTAGTAGTGAGGTGTCACAAGGTCCATGACAACACAATGGTGGATGCGCTGCTGCGCAGGTTGGTTGGAAAGTGACCGTTATAGTCACTATTCATGATGTGATGCTTGGTTTGAGACCAAATGGAGCAGGCAGCAGGCATTTAAGGCGAACTTTATGGGCTAGATTTGGAAAAATTTGAAGCCAAGGGAGCATTAATGGATAGAAAGTGGGGGGAAGGTCGAATTCAAATTCAAAAGGCACTATAAAGTGTAAAGGCCTGCCCAGCAAACAACACTTGGAAATTTGAGAGTTGGGCTATTGTGCGCCCAGAGATTCATGAACCCCGATTTGTTCGATCTTTTGAAGTAGAAGGCATTGTTTGAGCACTTACTTGAGTTGTTGAGATATTTGTGGAACAACATATGGTAGTGTATGAAGAAGCCATGGATATCGGAGAGATGACCGCTGAAGAGGCCGCGCAAGCCATGATAGTAGGAGAAGCCCCCGAAAGTGTCGGGATAGTCACTGTAATCCCTAAATTGCCATGCACACCGAGACCCAAGAAAGATAAGTAGCCTATGGTACCGGTGTGCGTGTCCCCTAAGAATCCGTTAAGGATGAGGCTCGCCATGGAAGAAAAGGGGAAGGCAATCAATTTGGAAGCTGATGAGGAGGAAGAAGACTTCGAAGAAATCCTGGTGGAAGAGGAGGAGGACAAAGAAATGGAGGAAGAAACCCAATGTGCAGACCCTCTGACCAGGTTTCCTGCGTATGTTCCTCTGAGGAAGGGGAAAGCAAGGGTGCCCAAGGACCTAGATGAGAGCAAGAGCTCTCTGCAGACTTTGCTGCTACCCGATGATATCATTTTTTATGGAGCGCACTTGGGATGAGTGCTGGTTCTAAAATTTGAAGACTGGGATCTCGCAGACCACGAGAAATTCCCACATTTGTCAATCGTGTAGCTAATGTGGCCAAAGAAAAACACAGCGGAGGGAGTCATAGAATTGGAGCCGCACAAGTGGTTACGAGGAGTAGAGAAAGCAGGTTTGTTAAACCTGCTATGGATGTCGCATTACCATCATGCCCCAGTGACTATTTTTGTTATCAAGCAGCTACTCTGCCTGGTGCATGATGGGTGTTTGTGGCTGGAGGAGCCCATCCCCATCATGGGTCATCTAATTCATAGAATTACCCGGCTCCCTTACACAGGGGAGGATCCAGCGAATATATCCGAGGGTAAAAGTGATGATTTGGCCATCGCGGAGGCCATGAAGAAGAAGTTCAAGCTAGAGAAGAAAAAGAGAGGGTACACGATCTCCAATATCAATAAAGTTGCGTTCAATGTCGCGACACAGATATTAGCTGGTAAATTTATGCGGAAGTGTCGCGCAGATGAGGTGCCTATGTTAGTGGTTGCACTTGTCGTGCAGTGCACAGAGAGGGTCCAGTTTAACTGAGCGGATTACTTGTGCAGGGAGTTCCTAGAAAACTACCATGAGGCACAAGAATAGGGGAAGACTTTCCACTATGCATGGCTTCTATTATCCATAGTGTTGGTGGCTTGGGAATTGCCTGAGGACAGCCAATTCCCCACGATTGTGAAGGATCTTCCAGAGGTAGTGAAGTACACTTCACTGTGGGCAACTAAATACTTGAAGAGGATCAAGGACAACAAGATATGTTGGGTGTTCATGGAGATGAACATCAGAATGGGGATTAACCATAAGTCACGGTTATCATCCACTATCTATAATAGTCTACAGAGCTTCGCGGAGTTCAAGGAAAACTTTCATCACGTGTATGTTAGGGTGAGGAAGGAACCCGTGAAGGCATGGAAGGAGCTACCTTACCTGGCCACGGACGATGTCATATCTGCCGTGCTTAATTCATGGTCGCTGGAGTGGTGCACTCCTGCCATCTCCGCGGTGGAATCAGAGAAGTCAGCTACATAGAGGAAGAAGGAGGAGGCAAAACTGCGGATGACGCAGTTGGTAGAGAAGAGAAGGAACGAAGAAGCAATAGCAAATGTGCAGGAGGTGTGGGACACTACGAAGGAAGCAAAAGAACAACAAAAGGTAGCAGAGAAGGAGCATGAGGCCCATAACTCACCTTCACCTGAACAGGAGACAGAAACAAAGGAAGGTGGCACAGACCCACAGACAGCGTCCACATATCTGAAGTGACAGTGCTCAAGAGAGAAGTTGGGGCCACAGAAGAAGTCGAAAGCCTCCAATACTTCTTTCGACCCAATCACCCTCACTAAGGGGGATCTCCATGACATAGAGGAGACAGTGTGGGATGTCACCGTAGAGGCCATCCAATAGTTCGCGGAAGAAAACCAGATAGTGTTGGGGGCCCTCTGAACATGGATACAAGAGTTGCAGGTGCATACTCCTCAGGCTCGTACTCTATCGACCAGCCTCACAGTAGGCACCATCGCAACTAAGGAAATGTTGTGCGCTCGCATGACCAACACCATAGTGCTGCCAGAGGGCACACTGGTTACAGAAAATGAGGCTGACGTGCCTATGGTAGTGCAATGAAGGGAGTTGGGATAAACATGATTATGCTCCATCGGGAAACGCTCTATGTTCTGTAGGATGGAGTGACTGCAGAACTATGGGGCAGGGAGGGTCGCGCGCTCCAAGTGATGAGAGAGCAACAGATTAATATGGAACAATTGAGCCTGCAGTGTGACAAGGTCGTGACAAAAAACAGACAGCTAGTGAAGGTGGTTAAGGAATCCTACCAGATGGTCCCTAAGTTGGCCATCCCAGCCGAGGAACCAGTGGAGGCGCACATCCGAAGACTAGCAGCAGGGGTGCGCGAGGTGAAAGAAGAAATGGCTAGGGTTCAGCTGGAGTTGAACCTTCAGATAGTTGAGTTGCAATTAAAGGCGCAACCTTTAAATCTGCCTAAGGTAAAGGAACAACATGCCAACGCCATTACAGCAGGAATAGCAGACATCAACAGTGCAGTGAAGGACTGCGCCAAACTGTTTGAAGAGTCGTTTAAGGTTCTCGCCACTCTACAAGAGGACCCGAACATACAACACTTAGAAGCAGAGGCACACAAGCTATAACAACAGTATGATGAAATAAAAGGGACCGCATAGATGGTGGCCCTTACACAGAGGCTCGCGCGGATGTAGCAGGGAAAAGCGCTCAAGGAGCACGTTGACATTGCATTACATAAGGAAGTTTTCTTGAAGGCACACATACAACCATGGATCGATGAGGCATTCGTCATTATAGCCTCGATTGAAACCAAGCTCGCGCCGATGCAGGGAACGTAGGAACAAGTGCAGGGCAACAGTTTAGTTACAACAATCTCTGAACAACGCATCCAGGAAGTGCAGCTGGCAGCTACTTAGTGCACTGCCGATCTTGCAGCAGTCCAGGAAGTGTAGTAGGTAGTTGCTCAGTGCACTGCTGATCTTCCAACAGTCCAGGTAGAGTTGGGAGGTCTCCATGTGAAGATCTCCGCACCAACAAGGTGACTCGAGGGCGATTCATGATGTTTGTGTTGGGGGCCTATTGGGTGCGGGATCCCGCAAGGAAAGTTTTTGGGCTTAAAGCCCATTTTTTGGTTAAAAGTTGTAAATCTGATGTAAAGACTCCGCATTTTGTGGGCGCGGAGCGCAGAGTTGTAAATGATTCATAGGGTTGTCCGCCCTCAATTTTGTAATGTAATGTCAGCTTTAGAGATCTACCCATGGTTCGCGAACCATGGGATTGTATAAATAGAGCAAGGCTCTAAGTAGTTGAGAGATAATAGATAAAATAATAATAATAGAATTAGAAGGAATGATGATGGAATAGAAGGATAACAGAAGATCTAATTGTAGAGTCGAGTCTTTGGGTTGTAGAGTAGGAGAAGGCTCTACAGTTGAGTGCGCAGAGGCCTAGTAGTCCATAGTTGAGTGTGCATACCCCTGCAGCTGAGTGCGCAAGGCGAGTCGAGTCTATAATTGTTGAATTCTTAACAAAGATAACTTTTACATCAATTTTTTGTATTTATTTCCTGTTTTCTGTATCAAATATACAGGGTATAAATTGCATTTTTGTTGTCTATATGGTGCGCGAACACATTTGATTGTGTTGATTAAGTAAATGTGAGATAAGGTATCTATTTAGGCAAAGTTAACTAACAATTGTGAGAAGATAAGTAAGATATGTGGTGTAACTTGGGGAAATAACACAGATCGCTGCCCTAGCAGCGTGAAAGCATCTTAGCCCCTGGTTAGGGCTGCACGAAAGGAGATCCTAACAGATTGCGAAGTTCTCGTAGGTCAAGACAGTGGGCGAAGCGACCTGCACAAAGGTAGGCACAGTTGGATTAACTTGACCCTTCAAAAATCTCCAGGGTGCAGAAACTCTGTTCCAGCATCCCCCCATACTACTTTGGGTGAGACTTCAGTCCGCACACCACGGGCTGATGCCGAAAGGGCCAATAGTGTAGGGATTTGTTTTGCTAATTAACTCCAAACCTGGTTCAAACCCCCTCAAGCCAACATGGATAAGTTACCTAGGGGTAGATTCGTTAGGTAAAAGTTATCATCAAGTCAAATGAATCAGTTTCAATGTAATTAGGGAGGAGTCACTTAGAGCTCCCTACACTCTAAGTATTAGTTCAAATTTTTGTGGATCTTTTCCTCAACTTGAGGATGCGACCCCTGAGGATGAGAGAAGTTTGTTTTTACGTCTATATATTCCCTTTATTCACTCTTTCTAGAAGTTGGATTCAATTGGATGTTGTATTATTGATCAAAGACACTATTGTATCATAATTTGGCCAGTTTTAATAGATGAGTTGTAGCAATTTCTTTGGGATACATGTGGTATGAATGTTTAGCATTATTTCTTCTCTGTTATCATTTGTATGAAAGTTTTGTAAGTTCATAAACCATTTCATGTCTGTTATATGATCATTTTCAAGTTGATAGGCAGAATACATGTTTTCTCACACTCTGTTTTGGGAAAGCTATCATAATTTGTCCATTTTTTTCTTCAGTTTAGGAAGGATACATCTCCTATGCTCTTCCTAACTCCTCATCGGTCTTAAACCATCTCACCAAAATCACCTTTTAAGTGTTAAGCCTTCTGCCTACCTTGCCCCTTTGAATGTTTGCAATCATATCTTATTTGCCCTAATGTAATATCCTCATCCAACAGTAACCCCATCAAATCAAATAAAATAAAAACCCTTTGCACTTTATTCCTAGCCTAAAAACCTAATTCATCCAGCCCTCGTGGCTGTGATTTTGTGGGGAGAGCCCTCTCTAGCTTGGTAGGGCTAACTACCAAGTCAAAAGGTTGTTTTGTGGTTATCTTAGTTGGACTCTTCCTCAGCCTTGGAGATCCGAAGGAGTGATAACATGAGGCTGATGAGATGAGGTCTCCCTACAATTTAGAAACTCCTGGAACAACACACATCATTCTTGGCATTTATACATAAATTCATCAAAAACAAGAAGTGTTTATTCAAATAGAAGAAAACGGAGTTATCACCATTTACTTGCTAATTTCATGCATGGAAGGGCTTGAAACCAATACGAAAGTGAGATGAAATCAGTGAAAAACCTAGGATATCAAAAAATACCTATTGCAACTTATCCTGTGGAACTGATATACAATGACCTAACTAGCAAGAAAACCCTAGATTATGCAAAAAGCAAGAATTCTGTCTTTTTGGGTTGTATGAGAAGTGTCCTCAAACCATGATCCCTGTAAGGGCTAAATGAGGTGAAAACCACTTGGTGTCAACCTTTTTGGAATATATTCTTATCACTATAATGCTATTGTTATAACTATCCACAAATGGAAGCAAACTAATTAAATCTACCAATACTTGTAAATTAACAACGCCGAAATGAGTTTAGCAACTAAATATGAATTTAACCTAAGCATACATATACAACAAGAGGAACCTCTACTACTAGGGTTGGGCCCTAACCCAAGATCTTCATCCCTGTGAGTCAACTCAGCATTTGATCAAGGGAATGTTGCTCTTTTACATTAAAGAAATAGAAATACATAAAAGTGCTTGGTTACAAATGCTTCAACTCAAAAATTTCTTAGCTATCTTGAACAAAATATCTGAATCTTAATGAGGCTATAGGCCTCTTGATTTATACCACTGAAGTTACAAACAACTTCTCTAAATTTAGGGAGGGTTGGCTCCAATATTGAGATCAACTAATCTTCAACTATCACTGGCTTGGCTGCCAATGAACTTCATGACTCGGTTGCTTGCAACTCCGAGATGATGAGACTTGATTAAGGAATCTTCGAGTGAGTGAGGAGTTAAGGAGGGAGATCCTCTCTCTTAGAATCCCTCTTGCTTGTCTCCATTCGAGTTCTTGCACTTTAATTAGCCAAAATGTGCTCCAAAACCTGCAATTAATGCACATTAAACCACTAGACATGACATCTCATCTTTACTCTCCTCATTAAGCAAAAAATAATTAAAACATGTGAAGAATGATGAGAAAAGTTGATTTTAGTAAGCTGGAGGTGCATTAAGGTCCATATAATTTACCCATTGATGAGCCTCATCATCACCCTCCTACTGAAAATGTTTCTCATCCTCTGAGAAACTCAATCTATGTTCATTTCTTTCATTGCTTTGGTGGCCTCCCCGACATTCCAGGCTTCTACTGTAGTCTCCTCCTCTTGTGGATAAAGCCCTGCATTCCTCTCTATCTCTTCCCACTACTTTCTTTCATATTCTTCCTTTCTCCCCTCTAACATACCTAAAAGCAATGG
>APFE030623032.1:0-16368 GCA_000404065.3 Pinus taeda
CAATAACAATTCCATTTCCTAAGGTATCACATTCCACAATAAATGAATTTGTGGAGTTTAGTGTAGCTAAGACCAAAAATTTGAATGTTTCTCTTTAAGATGTTCAAACACCATAGTTGCTTTTGGAGTCCATAAAAATGCATATTTCTTCACTAATGTTGTTAAAAGTGCTATTATTTTCCCATAATCCTTAGCAAAATTGTGATAATACCCTGTAAACCTAAGAAATCCTTGAAGTTTCTTTAGGTTTCTTTATGGTCTACCTCAACACCATATTGAGATACAATGTGACTCAAATATTCCACCTCCTATAACCCAAAGAAACATTTGAAGGGTTTTTCATACAATTGTTTCTCCTCAAATAATTTAAGCACACTGTCAGCTTGTTAAACATGATTTTTTCAAGACTTGATGTGGATTAATATATAATCAAAAAATACCAACACAAATTTTCTAAGAAAAGGTTTGAAAGTGGAATTAATCAAACCTTTAAATGTGGAAGGTGCATTGGAAAGGCCAAAAGGCATGGCCAAAAATTCATAATGACCTTCATGATTTTTTAATGTTGTTATTGGATTGCCCTTTATCCACATTCTATTTTGATGATATCTAAAATGAAGATCCAACTTGTCGAAGTAATTTTTTCCATGTAATTCATCCAACAATTCATCAATGACAAGAATAGAGAAATTTAACTGTAATAGTGAGCTTATTGAGCTCTCTATAGTGTTGACACATACACCATGATTTTTCCTTATTGTGTACCAATACTATTAGATAAGAGAAAGAAATTTGTCTAGGTTGAATTATAAATTCCTATAACATTTTTGCAACCAAACATTCAATTTCACTCTTTTGGGCATAGGGATATTAATGTACGGCATGTTGTTTGGAGGAACACTGCTTGGAATCAAGTAAATAGCATGATCATGATCATGAATAGGTGGGGGACATTTCAAAGTCTCAAATACCTTTGAATGATTTTCCAAGACTCTTTGGAGATCTAAAGAAAGGGATGATTTCGATGTTTGAACCTATAATGAAGATAATTGTGCAATTACACCGCATTTTTCATTCTTTAAAGTCATTGTCATCAAATTACATTTGATTATCTACCCCAATATCCCTATAATACCCCTTAATCCAATTTCCTTTCTCTCCTAGAAAAAATTCAGGAAAATTTCTTGAAAATTAAAAACTATCATCCTCCAAAAATTTTACCATTGGAATCCTACTAAAACATTAGCATGACCCATTGGAATGGAAAGGATTGGATTATTCAAGACATATTTCCCAATTGTTAACTTAATATTATGGCACTTTGTTTCTGGGAAAACTAGTGTCTATTCAGATCTGCTAGTCCCACTAAGATGGGTAGCTATCTTAGAGACAAACAATTCAAAGTAACTTGTGTTTTCCTTTATGGAAGATAGATAAGGGAGAAGCAGAGAGAACCAACCTTAATATTTCACTTGGATCCTTGCTTGTTTCCTCTCTCCTTTGATAGAGCTTGCCACTCTTTTCTCACTTGTTCCACTTCAAAGAACACCTGTAGAGGTAAAGCAACAAAATACCATCAAAGCATAGAGATCTATGATACCATAAACAATGTAGAATCACAAGTACATTAACCATACATCTAAAAGAAGAAGAATTTACGACACTTTTTTTCTTGATTCAAAATGACAGCTGCAACACTTTCGAATCAAAAGACGATAGTTCAATTAAGCTACTTTTTGCAAAGAAGGACTATAAATGATGAAAAATACATAAGAAACATTTACAATTCCTTATCAATGGAGGCTGAATAGTGTAAAGAAACAAGGCTTCAACAATGATATACTGATCATATGCAACAAAACTACTGAATAGAGCTAAAAACAATGAAGAGAAAACCATATTCCAGAGAAGGAAACAGTCTCGTTCAATCATCACACCTATCCTTAAGGGAAAAAGGGATGCATCTCACCTATAGCACATGGGAGGTGTGATGCATCCATACTGCCAATGAGAGACAGCGCGATGGACCAGGGACACGACTTGGCTTCGTTTTCACTCACAATTTGCAACTAAGTTCGGTGATTTAGGCCGAGCTTATGATAGACAGTAAACACAAAGCAAAGGGGTATGATCTTATGAGGTTATTGAGCTACCACCAGGGCACTTAGGATGTTTGCAAGTCAAATGTTCAGTTCATAAACCAACCTGGAGATTGACTGAAGCAGCATTGATCTACTTTGCAGTTGCATAGAAAAAGTAGTTCGAAGGCTAGCTGGCTTAACTTTAGGCTCTGTCTATATTTTATAAAGCAAAAATTAACAAACAAACAAACTATTTATTCCCCAGTGGAGTCAACATTTTGTTTCTGGGAAAACTAGTGTTTATTCAGATCTTCTAGTCCCACTAAGATGGGTAGCTATCTTAGAAACAAACAATTCAAAGTAACTTGTGTTTTCGTTGATGGAAGATAGACAAGAGAGAAGCAAAGAGCACCAACCTTAATCTTTCGCTTGGCTCTTTGCTTGTTTCCTCTCTCCTTTGATAGAGCTTGCCACTCCTTTCTCACATGTAGAGACAAACATCATCCTCCCAGCACAAAATACCTCTTCACCTCATGAGAAGCAAGATCACCCAACAATACAATGTCTCAAAGAGAAACCAACAACACTTCCTTACAGATTACAAAATTCCAACCTCTAGATCTCTAGGATGAGGGATCCATATACAGATATTTGTAGGGGGTGAGTCAGCTTCTAGGTTTTTGATTAGTGCCATTTCACTGATAGTTCTTCATTCCACTTGTAGATTTCATGATCTATTACTCATCTCTGGGTGAATTTAGAGAGGCAAGTGTCATATGAGCAGTTTCTAGAAGATTCTCTGGGTTTCCACTTCGCCAACTGCATCTGCCTTTTGTCTGCTCTTGCCTATCGCACCCTACAGAAGGCCTTTTAAGTATGCATCACACCACCCATGTGTAATAAGTAATATGCATCACATTTTGACCAAGGAGTAGTCTGTATGGGTCATTTTTGACCAGTTTTGAGTAGTTTTTTAGGTGGAACTTCTGGGAAATGATGTAATCAGCTGACCTTGATCCTTTAGGATATTAAACAACACTTTTAAGGGTTTAAGAGCCCTTGGTTTATCAGCATATGTGATTGGGGTTGTAGTGCCCAAATATGTCTATAACACACCTCCTTGAGCAATTTATACTTCTTCCATTTGAAACCATCACTTGACACTCTTGTGTTCGTCATACAAAGTAATTCAATTCCTTGGATATCTTACAATGAATTAAATTATGGGTGCTATCCAAATAAATGAGCACTATTACCTTTTTCTTCTTGATATATGCTTTATCTTGAGAGTTTCAGGAGTCGTAATTCCCTTTAATGAATTAAATTGTATGGCCATATTCATTTCTTCTTTCTCTGGGGTTGGTTCCTAATGTATATATTCTCCTTTTGATTTTTGTTGTTCCTTTTCTTGCTCCTCTTCACATTCTATGTAAAATAATTTATTCTCAACGCACTTGTCACCTTTAGTGTATTTTCTATCACAACTGTAATAAATCCCTTTTGATATTTTTTCCTCTGTTTGTTGTGGTGTCAACCTTGTAGGTTAGGGAAGGTTAGAAGAAGAAACACTTCCATATTTAGATTTGTGAGAGGTAGACCTACTTGTTTCCATAGTTTTTCTTTCAAACTTTCTTGCCACCCTAAATGGATTTTCCAATGAATTAGGTTCCCAAAGGAAAACCTCATGTTGGATGTTATCTTTTGAAGTCCCTATGAAGAATTCAATCCTATGATCCACTCGAATATCAGGTTCCTTGATATTCAATATTTGGAAGTCCTCAATGTGGTCTGCCATTGGACCCTTTTGTTTGAGATTTATCAATTGGATAAAGAAGTTATTTCTATTTGTATCATCATAATTTTTTAGCAATTTCACGATAAAAATTATCCAGGTGATAATTAATTTACAAGAAAAACACCATTAATAACACAGAAACAAATTGGGTTCTAAATATAAAGATCCAATGTGTACGTTTTATGTGTGTGGCACATCATGTAGATCAAGGAATTATGCCATCTGTAGTTTCCATGTTACGATATCCTTACCATTAAAATTCCTCATATCGATCTTTAGAGTGTGATGGGTATTCAACCCAAAGTCAGAGTGTCTAAAATCATGATTCACATTCCTTTTGTTCTCATTATGATCTTCATGGACTACCTTGCCAACATTAGGAACCATTTCCTATAGCAACTTTGTCAAACCTTCCTTTAAACCTTCCATGTATGATTTTATTTTCCTCTAAACCATCCATATTAACATTCATCGCTTCCAATTCATATTTAGTTGCCCTCTATGAGAGTGAAAATTGTTGCACTTAGTCTTGCAATTTTGATATATCATGTTGCATTTCTTCACGGGAGCTTCATTGTGGGAGCAATACCATACCACGTGGGTTCATATTGGGGGATATATATTGAGGAAAAAATGACATAATATATTGAGCATATAATAGGTGCTGAAGGGTTTTTATATTGGTAGGTATAAAAAATGGAGCTCAAAGTTAATGAAAAAATATAAAGTTGTATAAAATAAATTAATGAAAAAATGGATACCTACGATATCTAGTGAAAGTAGGGGTTTTTTAAATTGGGAAGGTGTATTGGGTTCGTATTGGTAGGGGGTTAAATAATTTTATTTTTAGAGGTTTTTTTCAATATGTAGTCAAATTAGGGGTATTGTTTAGTATGTTATGAATGCACATGATATGTCAGAGATTCACTGGGTGAAGCCCCCATGCATTTCTTCTTCATGTGTCATGGTAAAGCCTTTAGAGGGCTTAATGGGTGTAGAAATTTTTTGTTTGGGAGGAACTTTAGACTAATTAATGATATCTATCATTCATCATTTGCTTTGAATCACTTCAAACTGATTTTTCAAACAAAAGCAATGCAAATATAAAAATACACACCTTTTTTAGCTTATTTTTTGTTAGAAAATTATATATTATGGAGCAGTGGAACACAAAATATTGTAGAAATATAAAAAAAATGCATAAAAGAAGAGAGACATAGATATACGTGGTTCACCCAGTTTGGGCTATGTCCACCCCGAACACCCAGTCATTCCTTTCTATTATCCAACAAAATGAAGAGACACAACCTACAACAGATCTACTATAATATCCTTGATTTTATCTCACAGTCTCGCCTCTCTATTTCTTGCTCAGAGAATACACATCTATTACATAGAATCAATACAATGCCCTCATAAAAAGAGGGGGGTTTCCTTCTAGGGCAAAAACCCTAAACTAAACATATTTTCTACTGTCTGATCATCTGCCTAATGAACGACCCAGATTGACTAGAAATTAATATACTTTTACAAGACAATTTTACCTCTGTTTTTAGCTTCGGGGGCGCTGCCTCCAAACCCCCGCCGAGGGACCGCTACCCCCCAGACCCCCCATCCAGGGGGTATCAGCCCCCCCACACCCCCCTACGTGGAGGGATGTACAAACTTCCTGGGGTATACATCTGGCTGAAACAAAGACCTTTAAACCATCATGCTCCACATCCAACAATCTCCCACTTGGAGAATGATTGTAGCAACTCCATCACTGCTTCATTTTTTAGAAAATGACTCCTCTTTGGACCTGGTTTTTTCTCATCTTCATCATCATCCTTGAATACAAATTGAAACTGAGCATATTCTCAGTTTCTCACTGGTTACAACTTTTGTTAGCATATCTGCAAGGTTCTGGCTAGTGTGTATCTTTTCCATCTTCAACTCTCCATCTTCCAACACTGATCATATGAAATTGTACTTGAGCTGTATTTGTTTAGCCCTGGAATGAAATGTTGAGTTCTTTGCAAGATGAATGGCACTTTGGCTATCACTGTATAATGTGCCCACATCATGCTCCTTACCCAATTCACCCATAAACCTTTGTAACCAAATCATTTATTTACTAGCCTCTGTAGAAGAAACATACTCTACTTCTGTTGTTGAAAGTGCAACAACACTTTGGATTTTTGAAACCCAACTGACAGCTATTCCACCAACAATAAATACATATCCTATAGTGCTCCTCCTGTTATCTCTATCACCTGCCATATCTGCATCAACATATCCCTATAGAGAAATGTTTGAACCACCAAAGCATAATGCTTGATTTGTGATACCTTTTAAATATCTGAGAATCCATTTCATTGCCATCCAATGTTCCTTTCTTGGATTGTTCATGTACCTGCTTACAACTCCCACTGCATGTGCAATATGAGGCCTTGTGCAGACCACTACATACATTAAGCTTCCAACTGATGATGCATATGGAACTTTATACATATAATACATGTCTTCTTGGGTATTTGGGCACATCTCCTTACAAAGTTTGAAATGGCTAGAAAAAGGTGTACTAACTGGTTTTGCATTGTGCATATTAAATATTTTCAACACCTTTTGTATGTACTCATTCTGAGACAATGTTAATTTACGATTTTTCCTGTCTCTAGTTATTCTCATACCAAGGATTTGTTTTGTAGTTCACAAATGCTTCATTGCAAATGAATTTGCCAATTTTATTTTGAGCACATTTATTTCCTGCATGTTAGACCCTGCAACAAGCATGTCATCTACATACAATAACAATATAATATAGCTGCCATCATTTTGCTTTTTCAGATAAACATATTCACTAGTAGGTCCATGACATTCTAGAGAAATCAAATGGCAAGTACAAGCAACGACATGATTTACATCACGTGCCATACATGTTTCAGGTGGACGACAAATTATGGTTGCATTTGCAAGAGGAACACGTTACTGGAGCCTATCGGAAACTCAGACCACTCTGATATGGTCCTTACACCATTACCAAGGTTGTGGGAGACAATGCGTTTGAGCTCAGCATTCCCTCATTCCTTGGCCTACACCCAGTGTTCAATGTGGACCGTTTTCGACCATACTTTTCACCATTACTGGACACATCTAACATTGTAGAACAACTCACACCAATAGGATTAAATCCAAATTGCAGGGAGCAAGCTACAATTGATTGGATCATGGACACACAGATGAAGCACACTCGCCAGCGGAATATCCAACTATATTGAGTTTTCAAAGCAGGCCAACTCCTTCACCAAGGCAAGTGGCTGACCAAGGACGAAGTTTAGCAGAAGTTTCCTCATCTCATGGAGGAACTCAACGCAATGGGGACCATTGCCTCCTAAGGGGGAGAAATGATCCAGGTGGATATTGGTGGCGACCTGCCAATTCCACTTGTACTCCCACCATTACTTCTTTCAATTTTTTAGTTTTCCTTAATTATAGCACAATTTACTATTTTTAGCAGTTTTTCAGGTCCTAAACATCCGAAGCCGTTTTGAGGCCCTAAACTGTGTTTTTGTGGAAATTTACCGCGAGTGGTTCTTTAAGAAAAATTGTCTTTTTTGTCATAGTTCTTGGAGAGATCTTTCCAACGGGTTGTCATGTGCGTCAAATGGAGGTAATATGACAAAGTCACAACCCCGGGAAATTGGTTGTCCAACTCACCCCAATAGGGCCCATAAACTCTTGGTGTTACATCTCCTCGAGTTAGGGTTTTGGTTGTTTAGGGTTTGCTCTTATTGTTCAATAATAAAAAGGCCCTTGAGCCTCATTGTAAGGCAGTTCAAAGGCATGTAGCTGCCACGTCTCTTCTCAGAGATAAGCTACCATCACCCTAGCTGGTTTATTTCCATTTCTGTTTGTAAGCATATTTTAGTATTTTACATTAATGAAACGAAGTATTATTTCCAATGTATCTCTGTGTTTATGGTTATCTCCGTAATTTGTTGTGTTCTTGTTTAAATCTGGATATACTAATTTCATATGATTTTATCCTAACAGTGATTTCTTTAAATAATTATATGGGACACATATTTTTAAAACAATTATATAAAATACATATTTGTATTAAATACTTTTGATAATTAAGAGATAAATACATATTTAAAACATATTTGTTTGAAATATTTTTGATAATTAAAAAATAAATACATATTTAAATAAATTTAAATTATGAGATTATTATATAAATTGAATTGAATTAAATAACAAATTGTGAGATTATTATATTAAAAATATTGTATAATTAATATGTTTTAATTTAATATTTGAAAGCATTTTTATCCCTATTAAATTTAAAATAATATTAAAAATTTCAATATATAGATGGCTATTAAGAACTTCACTGGCCATCTATATATCTTATTTGGTATTTAGAGCAATGATAACAAAAAATAAAATAAGATTAGTGTTGAATGACAAAAAAAATATTAGAGCTTAACGATAATTAAAAAAAAAAAATATTAGAGATGAACGATAATAAAAGGAAAAAATATTAGAGTTATGGTAGTCTCACTGTCACTTTTTTAAGATAACAAAAAATAAAATAGTGATGATAACAAAAAAAAATATAAAATAATATTAGAACTAAACGATAACAATTTCTTTTTTGAGAGTTGAACGATTAAAAAAATAAAATTGAGCCCAACCACTCAAAAAAAATATTAAAGATGAATGATAACAAAAAAATAAAATAATATTAGAGCTATGGGAGTCTCACTCTCACTCCTTTTTTACGGTAACAAAAAATATTTAATTATAAATTATAAATTTATTAGTTTTGTCATTTTACAATTAGTTGTAATAAGTAAACTAATTCATATAAATATTAGTTAGATAATCAATTGTCTAATAAATTATCATTTAAATATTATATATAATATTAAAATATTATTTATTTAAAAATTGAATATAGATATAATAGCATTTCAAGATTATCATAAATATCAAAGATCTTTAAATCATTAGATTTAATTAATATAGCAGATATTACAATATTTAAATGTGAAACTATATTGGTTTGATGGTTAAATGAATCTAAATTGTAAGTGTATAATGTTAAATTTAATTTAATTAAAAACAATAAAATTAAATTTAGATAAAAATGTTATTATTACTTACTGTCACAACTCCCCAACCTCAGTAAATAAAATTGGTAAATAAATTTTATTTTATTAAATCACAGTACAATTACCGTGCTGACCATTCATTGCTTAATTTTCGAATGTTTCACATCCAGCGATACAAGTCATACTGTTTATGTGCATTTGGATTCGCCTACCATATGGATTTGGTGTCGATGGGTACGATAACAGATCGTTCCCAATTCGCATTGATTGATAGCTTACCGAGAGCGTGACAGCTAGACTTCACCTTGAAATCCACTTCACTACAGCTCAGTTGTTAACCCTTGGTGGTGCAGTCGAAATTAATACTGCAGCAAGGTACCTTGTTCTCGGGATCCCAGATTAAATCAACGGAGGGAATTCTTCCCCTTCCATCGAACGATCGGGATCGCTTCAGGTGACTTTTCATTGAGGCAGTTATCACTCAGGTTGTTCCCTACTTCCTAAAGGGAATACGGCCGAGGTAACCACTAACCAACCTTTTAGTTACAGGTCCTAGCCTACCTGCAACCAGAGAGGGCTCTCTCTTTATGATTTAGCTTTGTTGGTGGATGATTTTAGGCTAGTTATGGTGTGCTGATTTTGTTTGAGTTTGGTTGGTTGGTGAATTCAAACAGAGCTGAGGTATAATTTACAAAAGAGTTTGGGCCATTGGGCAATGGAGTTCAAAGAAGTGTGTTGCTGAAGTATGTTTTTGAAGGCAGAGTGTTGCTGCAAAGCCATATAGGCATCTGTGGAACAATTTCTTAGATTTATGTAATGAAGTTATGGAATTAGTGAGTGAAAGGCAATTGAGAATCTTTCACTATGCTAAAAAGGGGAAAATGAAAGTATTGCTTAAGAGCAGTTAAGAATTCTTAAACAATATTGACAGTGATAGAATTAGTTTAGACATGAGCAATTAAGAATTCATATCCATGGCTAATCCAGAAGAAAACATATTTAGAAATAGAGATTCAGCATAGTGTGTATTCAAACAAATCCTAAGCTATTCTTTTTCTCTATTTACTATGATCATGAACATATATGAATTATGGCATACACAGAAAAACAAGAACATAGTTCAGAATAACTTATTGTTCCAGCAAATGACACAGGAATTATGCAACATAACAGAGCCATTCATTTCCACCTTCAAACAGTATAGGAACCAGGAACTCCACCAACAATTTGTATTAGAACAAATGTCTCATATATACAATATAGCTCTTCTGAAAGAGTTTCACTACAACTGACCCTCAATACGTTCTTTGAGGGGATATATATACAAAAATAGGATACAAAATATCTCAATACTGAGTTATTGTGCAATAAATTGCACCACCAACTCTCTTACAAAAGGTAAATGAAAGATATAACTACAGAATTTAATGTTGAGATGGAAGCTATCTTTTTGTCAGACAACTTTTGACTTTTTGGCTCAGGAAAGTTGGTTGTAGCTGTGCCTTTAATTCTGCGTTAGTTGAGCCTACTGTCTGAGTGCTTTGGTGAGTCACTGTACGAGTGCTTCCTGTGATATCTGCATGCTGAATTGTCTGCTGACCTGTACTGTGACTGAGATCTGAATTTTCACAAAAAAGGAATAATATAGTGGGATCACCTCGGTAGAATTTCCAGCATTGCCTGCCACCAATCAGCTGGAGGTAGCTGATGTCTCCGTATTTTTACGAGTGTTTCATCTGCTTCAGTATATCTGTAGAAATTTGGAGGCACTTCAAACAGGTGATTTATCTCATGCTCAATAAAAAATAAATTTTCTAATTTATCATACAAAGACTGCCCAGAGGGAGGCCCTGCTTCTCCTGTGGAGCTGCTGGATGCTGTGATTTGATTCTCAACATAATTGTTGATCCTTGTGATATACTGATCATATGACATCAGTTGTCCTATGCCAGTCACTAGGTTTGGCAGTGCTTTATCCTGCAATACTGTCATCTTTGCCTTGAATTCATCAATTTCTGCCTTCATATCCTGACATTTTCTTTCTAGTGTTTGAGTGAAATTCCTCAAAGTCAGCACTTTCTTAACTGCCAGGATGGTGTCTGTTCTGTTGTTTATTTCTAGTGCTGCCAATTCCTCCCTAGTGTGGGTATTGAGGAAATGTATCATTTTATTGGCCTGCTCGGGCATGATTCCTAGTGCTATTCTGGCCCTTTGTATTTCAACATGAGCTATGCCTATCAGTTCAATCTGCTCATTTATTGCCTGGATTGACCTCCATTGGTCATGTATTGATTGGCCAATTTTGGCCCAGATTATCTTCTTGATTTCTGCTAGAGTTTTTCCTAGAAGCAATTCTTTTTCCAAAGCTTTCACTTTGGCTTCCAAGGCTTTTATTTCTCTCTGCTTCTATGCTACAGTCATCTTGGACTTGTTATAGCTGGCCTCTAGCTTGGCCAGTCTATCTTTGGCCTCATTTATTTCTGTCACTTGAGTTTCAAGTTCTTTGACAGCTTTCATCAAGTACTCCATACTCATGCTAGATTATGTTGTTGTTGTTGTTGTTGTTGTTGCTGATGTGGTTGTGGTTGGTGCTGGAATGGTAGGAGGGGCTATTGCTGCTTGTGTAGGAGGGGTAGGGCTAAGAGTTGTAGAAGTTTGAGGGGGCTGGGAGGTTGATTCTCCCTGTCTACCTTGTCATGCTTTCTCCAATTCTCCTTCCATCTCTAGTATTCTTTGATTCATCTTCATAAGTAAATCCATGGTGTCATCAAGCTGTTTTTCCTGTGCAAGTCCTGCAGTGTCAGGGTGAATAGTTGCAGGCAGCTTTGCCTGTTTCCTGAGTGCAGCAATATCATCCTCCTTCTTTTTCATAAGGGCCCTAACATCCTTTGGATCTTTTGGATCATGTCCTAGATCAATGATTATGTCTTCCAACATTTTTATTCTGTTTTCCTTAGCATGGGAAGACATCCTTTCCAAATCAAGTTATGTATTTGTATTCATCAGTGATTCTTTCAACTGATGGGCTAGCATGGCCTTGTCTGCAAGCGTAGCATAAACCATTTCCCCTGTTTGCTTGTGCAGCTCTATTTGATCCATTGGATGTATGTCTTTAGAAAAGACCTCCAAGTTTGTTCTTATGTAATCTGCAGAGGTTTTGGGATGTGGAACTTTAGGCTTTAAATGAGTAAAAATCATTTTTTCCTCCTTGAAATCATAAGCAGCCATCAATCTTTGTTTTTTGGAGGGAGTTGCCTTCAAGAATTGATCATGGAGTTGTACCCTCAACAATTCATTTTGTGCCTTGATCTCCATGAAACCCCCTTTGATACGAGTTGGTTGCTTGCCTTGCTTCCTTGAGGAGGACACCTCTGTGCCTTGTTGTATGGCCTATTCCTGCTGAAATGAACTAGTGGCAGTCTGCTGGCTGGATTGTCTTTCTCTGCTTTGGCTTTCTGCTCTTTCTTCACTCATGTCTTCTTCCTCGGTCTGAGGGTCAATTCTTGGCCTCTTGGCCTACGGTTGCTGTGTTGACCCACTTGGAGGTGTGACCTCCTCTCTATCACGTTTTTTTCCTCTCTCTTCATTGAGAGGTGTTTGCAGGACTGGGATTTGGGGTGGTTCAGTTTGTTGTAAAGGGGCTTGCCCTTGACTTTGATCCTTTGAAGTGCTGGGCTGCCCTGCCTCTGTCTCTTGTTGTTCATCCATTATCTCTTTGCCTTTTGCTGTAGTGGTGGTTGTAGATGCCTACTGGGTAGTCTGTTCAACTGCAGCAGTGGATGTGCCTTCTCCCACTTGGACTGGTTTCTTGAATATGACCTGCTGACAAGAATCCAAGTTAAGAGTTTTCTCTAAATCTTTCACAGTCTGCTCCATTTTCTCTTCCTGAGTAAATTCCTCTACTATTGTATTAGGCACCCATTCATCTTGGTTGGAAAAGTGTTCTATTTGTGGATATGGACAATGTTTATAGGCTAGAAGCCTATACTTGACTCTCCTAGCACTGATAAAGCCTTCAGGGTCATAAGGTACCCACTAGAAGCTCCTTTTGAGTTTAAGTTGTTGCCCCAATATTTGATCAGCTTCTTGCCAACCATCTTTTTTGTTCATGATGAAGAGGCCTAGGTGGTCTCTGAATTTGAGATTGGCTTTCTTCGTGGCACTGTGGAAGTGTGTAAGGTCATAATTGATGAGTTTCCTATAGTATTCCAAGGCAAACAATCTCATAGGCACATACCTTGGGAGCCTGTAAGGACAGAGCTCACAACCATAGATCCTGATGACTATGTGATTTTGGTATAAATACCAATCACCTATTTTATAATTCCTCGACAACTGTAATATTTTCTGCATATCTTTGGACAACGTGACAGAAGGATACCTCTTCAAGAGGCATGTGACTAAATAGACAAATTGGTCAATAAATTCACAGTAGGAGTAAGGAGAGTTCTGGATTTGATGGAAAACTGAAGACCAGAAGATGACAGACCTCCTCTCACCCTGTGAATCCAGTTTCTTGATGTGGCACTGGAACCAATCTGTCTGATAGTACATGAAGAGGTGATAGATGTATGATGAATATTTGAATATTGCTTCCCTGTCCAGCGTCACCAGTTGGTCATGTATCTTGTTAGCAATAAACTTGGCATAATTGTATTTTACAGCAGGGGGCTTCCCAAGGCTATATGCAGATAACAAGACCAAAACAGTTTCATCAACATGCTCATTTGTGGAGAACCCCTGGACAGAGGATATCATGTACACAAGCAGCTTGCCTACCTCATTGAACCTTTAATATGAAAAAGGAGGTGGTCCAGAAGGCCGGTAGTCTGCTGTCATGAAAGTTTTGGCAACTGCAGCAATGTCCATGCTAGAGAGCTTGGAGCCCTCATCCAGCAAATACTTAATGGAAAAAAGGTATAGCAGCTGGGTTTGTTTGTAATTCAGCATTTGATTGATGGAGTCTGCTGTTATGTAAAAGAGGATGCTCCCAGATGGAGACTTTACAGCTCTGAGCTTCTGTTCATAATTTCTGCACAAAGGTGGATGACTTCAGGAAAGACATTAACAGATGGCAAGAAGTAGCTAAGTAGATTAGACTCCCAGATGCCATACATGTCATTGTTGTCCAAGTGATTGTTCCTTAGCTGGCAGAAGGTTTGTAAATGGTTCCTCTCTGCCACAAAATTTGCAATGAGGAAATCACTGTCCACAAGCGACATAGCTTCAAGCTCCTTACTGGGTAGATTAACAGGAGCAACATCTAGAGTAGATGGAGTGGCCATGTCTAAAGTTTATTGGATGCTTTACTTGAGTTCAGGATTGGTGCAAAGGCTGAGGAATGCCCACTGAATTGTGTTTGAAAGTGAGCAGCTCTGAGAGTATGAGGAAACTCTTTACAGGGTTGATAAATTGTGGGGCACTCTGTTGGAAGAAACCAAAGTGTGTTGAGCTAATTAGCTGGGTTTTCAAAGGGAATTCTGATAACAGGGATGAGGGTGCAGTTTGTATGGGCTTTTAGCCGATACCTCGACTTCTTCAATTACTTTTTATGGTGAATTTCGCAGAAGGGCACGGGTCTTTTGCAAAGCTCTGGCGTGTAGGGAGTTTACCAGGTTTTTGGGTAGTTTCAGTGGACAATTTAACTATGAGGAGCTTTTGCAGAGTTTTTTACAGGAATTTAGGAGGAAAATGAGAGAAATATGGGTGAAGGAGGTCGCCTGCGGCAAATACCTAGATTTTTCGGTGCAGGAGGTATCAAGCTGGGACAATTGCAGGCATTTGAGTCGACTTCGAGGGCGGCAGCAACTTTGGTGGACGAATTCTTGATTTTTTCCGCAATCGACGTCTTTCGCATGCACAACGCTCCGCAAACGGTAAGTTAAAATGACATAAAATGGTCATTTCCCGACTTTTTATGCAATTTTGGCCCTTTGGCGCCTTTTTGGTGATGACGTTAGCATGACGTCATCGGTGGGTCCAGGTACGGCAGGGTGACGTGGGTGGCCAGGGGGCGGTGACACGGTGGCACGGCAGGCGGGTGGATGGCCGACGTGAAGGCGACGTGGAGCAGTGGTGGCGGACGAGGGGGTGACGTCACGCTGACGGGGGTGTGACGTCAGCGAGAGGGGATGGGTGGTAAGTGGATTCCCCGGAGCACCCCAAGGGGGTAAGTAGTATGAGGGGGGAGCGCTCCGAACATTGCGGGAGGCCGACACGTGGCGGGGGTACGGCGGTAAAACCGCCAATCCCCCGGACGCAAAACATCGGGCATCTCTCCTGTGAAATTGACCGCCCATCGTTGGATCGCGTCATTCATGATCGGACGGTTGGCAGGGAGAGCGATGCGATGGCGCGTTAAGATAGGGGGACCCGCCGATTAAATTAATTGTTTTAAATATAATGCGCGTGCGGTGGGTTTTTGACATAGGGTAGCGGGTTAGTTTAATAATTTTTTAATTAAAAAACATTACAAACACAAACTTTTTCGCAGAAAAGGGGTAGGAAGGGTTAATGAGGGCGGGGACTATGGTTTATTATTTTTTAACCAAATTTTTAATAAAAACCCATAGTTTTAGGGTGAAAGAGGGTTAATATTAACCCCTGATGGGTTAATATTCCCCACGAGAGGGTTGTATAGCTATAGTGCTAGGGGGAGGGTATTTATATAGACTTTTAGGGAATTTTGCTTAGGGAGCTAAATAATAGATCAGTTGTTAATATGACATTTGTGAGGTGAATGTTGGGGCAAAGGCTAAGTTTTAAGAAGTAAAACTTAGGAATGGAAGATGAGGGAAATGAGAGTAAAGATTTTTACACAAAAAATGTGGCTTCTTTCTCTTAACTAAAATTCATGGTTTGACTTGGTACTCTGTCACGAAATGAAGTGGAACAGGACACTTGAGCAGATCTCAAGGTACTTGGCGATGTTAGTAAATTATGTTTGGGGAAAAAAGGGGAAAATTAGACATGCTTCCAATGTTATGTCCTCAAACCTTTGCTATGATGTCAATACCCTGAATGGAATAAGTCTTGCACTTGATAAGCCAATTGGTGATGGCCCTTCATTTCTGCAACCTTACACTACTTACCCAACCTAGTAATCCTAACATTTTTTCTTCACTTTAAGCTTGAATTAGCAGACCCTGATTGTTCTCTTTTTCTTTTGACTGCCCTCCTATCTAATGTTGGCATTATGATGCATGTGTTGTACTTGATGGCAACCCGGTGTTGTTGCCATCAAGTCCAAAGGGGCAGATTGTTGGCATTATGATGCATGTGTTGTACTTGATGTCAACCCTCTCATAGAAGATCATCTCACTTGCATACATTCAGATGAATCTACAAATATCAGATGTGACAGAGTGCATGGGTTACCGGACAGCAAAAA
>APFE030623034.1:0-30268 GCA_000404065.3 Pinus taeda
AACTCTTAAAGGATAACCTCGTGTTGGCATAGAATAGAATGAAACAACAGGCAGATCAACATCGCAGTGAAAGAAGTTTTGATGTAGGTGATTGGGTATTCTTAAGGCTACAACCATATAAGCAAATGTCCCTCAAGCAAAATAAGAAGGATAATAAATTATCACCAAAGTATTATGGTCCGTACAAGGTATTACAAAAGATTGGTACTATGGCATACAAATTAGAGCTTCCTGCAGCTTCTCGATTGCACCCTTCCATGTTTCATGTTTAAAGAAGGTAATAGGCGATAAGCTATCAGTTCAAACAATATTGCCAAGACTTGACGAGGAAGGAAAATTATATTGGAACCAGAAGCAGTCACAGAAAAAAGAATTCGACAACTACGAAATCGATCAATTTCAGAGTATCTTATCAAGTGGAAGAACTTATCTGCTGAAGATTCCACATGGGAGGATGAGAATTTTATATATAAGGATCGAGAACTACTCAAGCATTGAGGACAACACTTTTTTTGAAGGAGGAGGGAATGTTGTCCCCATAATACTAGTGTTACCCCATTTACTTGTAGTTGTACCCCTCTTATTAATTGTGTGTGCCCCTATTGTGCCCATATTGTTTACTATTGCTTGCCCCATAGGAAGCCCACTATTGTTATTATATGTGCCCCTTACATTTTTTGTTATGTAGGCTCGTTATGTTATGACCCCTTAGACTCCTATTAATCAGAAAGGAGGTCTTTTCATTTGTATCATCCAAGAATTGTTCATTTATGTAATGTAAAGGAGGTTGCCCCCTCGAAGAGGATGAATTCTAAGGCGTTGATCTATCTTTTCTAGATACCAAGGTTTCTCTTATTCAAACAGGTCATCATGGAATTTTCGCTATAAATTTTTTCTACAACCCATCAGAAGCTACAACTGCAATCACGTGGAGCCAAAATATTGATGAACTTCTTGTAGAAAAAATTTATAGCAAAAATTCCATGATGACCTGTTTGAATAAATTGTTGGTTATGCTTCCAATGCAATTTTTGGTTATGCTTCCAATGCATAACCAAAAAAGAATTGGAAGCGATGATGAATGTTAAGATGGATGGTTTAAAATGAAACAAAGATTGTTAGAATCAAAAGTAAAAATGACCATGAAATGTTTGAAGGATGGTTTAAAAACATAAATGGAAGGTTTGAAGGAAGGTTTGACAAAGTTGCTACAAGAAATTCTTCCTAAGGGTGACAAGGTATTCCATGAAACTCGTGATGAGAACAAAAGGACTATTAATCATGATTTTAGGGACTCTAACTTTGGGATGAAGACCTACCACATTTGGTATATCAATATGAGGAAGTTTTACAGCAAGGATCCGGTAACATGCATACTACATATGGAGCAATATTTTGATCTACATGATGTGCAACCCTCATAAATCTATTTATTACATCTTTATATTTAGAACCCAATCAGTTTTTATGGTATAGATGTCTTTTTTCCCGTAAACAACTTGTCACCTGATCAATTTTTATGGAGCAAATGGTAGCACATTATGAAGATAAAAATATCAACACTTTCTTTAGCCAATTGATAAATCTCAAACAAAAGGGTTCAATGACAGAGCACATCGAAGACTTCCAAAAATTGAATATTAGGGAAATTGATATTCCATGGGATCATAGGACTAGTGTATTCATATGGAATTTAAATGAAACATCCAACATGAGGTTCTCCTTTGGGAATCTGATCCATTGGAAAAGGCATTCAGGGTGGCAAGAAAAGTTGAAAGCAAAATTATGGAAACAAGGAAGTCTACCTATCACAACTATCAATATGGAAGTGTTGTTTCTCCTAGTCTTCCACAACCTACAAGGTTGACACCACAACAATTGAAGGAAAAAGAGAAAAAATACTTTGTTACATTTGTGATAGAAAATACACTAAATGTCATAAGTGTGCCGAGAAGAAATCATTCTACACAGATTTTGAAGAGTAGGAAGAAAATGAAGAAGAAACATCAAAAGAGAAGGATATACACCAAGAACCAACCTTAGAGAAAGAAGAAATGAATCTGACCATATCTTGTAATGCATTTGTAGGAATTACCACTCCTTAAACTCTCAATATAGAAGGATATATCAAGAAGAAAAGGGTAATAGTTTCGATTAATTCGGGTAGTGCCCATAATTTTATTCATTGTAAGATAGGTAAGGAATTGAATTGCATCCTGTATCCAACACTAGAGTGTCAAGTGATGGTTGCAAATGGAGGAACTATAAGTTGCTATGAAAGTGCCATAATATCAAGGTAACCATGGGGTAATATGTATTGAATAGTCCAATGCTTTCCATTCCAATGGGTGGTGCTAATGTTGTACTAGGAGTTTAATGGTTACAATCTTTGAGGATGATAGATTTTAGTTTTCAAGAACTTTTCTTTATTTTTTTTGGGAAGGAAAGGAAAATGAATTAATGGGTATCAAAGGGAAGCCAAGAAAGATAATTAGCTCTAATGGCATGGCAAATATTTTTAAGAAAGAACAATTGGGTGTAATTTCACAATTATTCTCACTAGAGGTTCAAACATCAAAATCATCTACTTCTCCATGTCTCCAAAAAGTCTTGGATAATTATTCCAAGGTATTTGATACTGCCAAAGGCCTCCCACCTATTTGTGATCATGATCATGCTATTCATTTGATTCCAGGAAGTTTCCTCCAAAAATCAAACGTTGTAGATATCCATATGCCCAAAAGAGTGAAATCGAAAGTATCATTGCAGAAATGCTAGAGGTTAGTATATTTCAACCTAGTCAAAGTTCTTTCTCTGTTCCAATATTATTAGTGCATAAGAAGGATGTATCATGGAGTCTGTGTCCAGATTATAGGGAGCTCAACAAGTTCACTATTAAAGGAAAATTTCCCATTCCTATCACTAATGAATTCTTGGATTAATTACGAGGATAAATTTACTTCACCAAGATGGATCTTCATTGAGGATATCATCAAATTAGAATGAATACTGAAGACATTTTGAAAGCAACATTTAGAACTCATGAGGGTCATTAGGAATTTTTTTCCATGAGGATCAATATGAATTGTTCATTTATGTAATTTAAAGGAGGTTTCCCATTCAAAGAGGATAGTTTTTAAGTCATGTATCTATATTTTCTATTGTTTTGTGAGTTGGTTGCATAACACTCCTATAGGCCTAAGTAGGCATTAGTAACTGTTATCTAATCTAAAGTGTAACATCCTTATTCATTTTATATGTGAGTGAGAGTAACTAGAAGCATATACCAATGTTGGTTTCCTATCTAGGGGTATTTACCAATTTAAGTTTGTGTGTCATTTCCAACCTTCTAGCAAAGGAAGCTGCCCATTAAGGGGAAAGATTTGATGATTGCCTTCCAAATAATGGAGCCATTTTTTGAATATTTTTGTGGGGTTCTAATCCACTCCAATATCGATACGGGTCTAATGTACTATTTCTAGATAACTTGTGCCCATATACCCGCCCCTAAATAATATTCCACACTCATTTTGCAACTAAATATTTGGAGAACTAGGTGAGGTTTTTTAGACCCCACCCTCCTTGGGCTTTAGAGGTGGCTTTGGAATTCCAGAGAAAAAGTTTTTTTCTCCATGTTTCCCACCCAAATAAATATTATAATTATCTGCTTTAATTTTTGGAGGATTCTAAGAGTGATCCAATTTAATGAAAGCCCATAAAACCAACATGGCTTCCAATACCAATTTACACAATACCAATATTCCTTCCCTAAATAGCCATTTTTTGCACCAAATCCATACTCTTTCTTTCACCTTTTCAAGGAACCATTTCCAGTGTGATTTTTTATATTTAATTGGTTTTAAATTTGATACTAGGTATTTGAAGGCCAATACCAAGAATGTCACAGAAGTAGAAAAAATATCCTTCGTTATATATTTCTCTCTGTTTGAAATCCAACATCCAAAAATATACTATTTTCATAATTTATAATAATTCTTTTAACTTTTGAAAATAGATTTAGTAGTTATTTTAAGGAATGGAAATGGGATTCCCCCCCTCGAAGAATATTATAATTTAATCTACGATTAGTAGATGGGAAAGACTTCAATTTTGAGTGATGACAATCCCTTTAGAACCTCCTCTTTTTTCATGTCAATGATTAGTCTATTGAGGCCTTCCGCAACAAGGATAAAAAGTAGAGGAGAAAGAAGGAAAACCTCGCATATTATTATTTCTACATAAAAAAAAGAGGAAGATGATCCATTTTTTAGAAGGCAAAAAGATTATAGGTTGATCGAGTTCATAACTATCCCATAAACTATCATGGATATTCCACTAGATAGTTCCTCATAACAAATCTACCAAAATATATTAGAAAATCCAAAATCTACATTATGAGGGTTTATTTCTCCTTATATTTTTGGATATGTTAATTACTATTTATTTCACATTTATGTAAGTTATTATTATGCATAAAGCAGAGAACATCGAAGTAAAAGTCAAAAACACAAATTAACACAAGATATAACCTGGGAAACCCTTTTAGGAGAAAACCCAAGTGGAAGGTGATGTTGCTCTTCTCTCTTTCTCTAAATGGAAAAGGAATTCAAGTAAAAATAAGTAAGGCTTGTGGCCCATGGGATGCTAAAATGCATAAATCATCTCTATTTTCTTTCCCCCTATCCATCCTTGGGTACTCTACACCTTTATGCAACAAAATGCACTCGAATAGAATGGAACCCCTTTTCCTTCTAGTGGCTCAGTTATAATACAGGAAGATAGCCTACTAGTGGTTAAGTTTTACTTATTAACTTCTTAAATAGAGTTAAAATAGAGAATATTCTAGAGTATCTTCATCGTCATGATGTGGAATCCTCTCAAATTATGATGGTCAAAATAGGAAGGTGAGATTTTGAGTGGCATAAATTTTGCATATAAACTTTGATTGAGGTGATTGTTATGTTTTTCAATGGTATATATGTGTATAATAGTTCAAAATGGTGGTACACTTAAGTAAAAATGTACCCGCGCCCCCACAAAAAAGAAAAAAAAAAAAAAAATATATATAATATATAATATATAATAATATATATATATATATATATTATATATATATATATATATATATATATATATATATATATATATATATATATATATATATATATATATATATATATATATATATTTTATGTCTCAAATTGCTTCTGGAAGATTTCAAACCCCAACTTTCCAAACTAGGTTGCGCCGGTAAAATGGTCCTCTGAGTTGATTCCTCCACGTTTTCCACTCTAAAAGCCTCAATATTGATGGAAAACGTTGTAACGATTTAGTCCAAATCACACCTCCCCATTTTAGGAGGCTTTTGTTCCCTAAAAGCTTTTATTGAATGAGGTGAGGAAATTTTTCCTCCACATTCTCTCAGTTGTGAAATTTAGCTTTTCCTAAAAGTTATTCTTTCAACCCAATATTCCAAAGGTCATGTTACTCATATCTTGTAGTTTTGAACCTCTTCTACAAAATTTTATCTGCTATCAACTCTTCATGAGCATCTAGTGCCAAATCCTCTACAAAGGGAAGGACATATTCCTCTTCCTAATCTACAATGAAGGATCATAGAGTTTCATATTATCTACATTCACCACTGAGTGAATGCACATGTATGGGGGTATATTGAATATACAAGCATTATATCCCACAATTTCTAGTATCTTAATGGAATCACAAAGCCCTGATTTTCTTACCAAGACACTATAGCCACTCCTTGTTCAAATGTAACCATACTTTATCTCCCACCTAGAAGGATTTCTCTATATCTTGTGTTGATCATGTCTGCTCTTATATTTTTCCTGTGACTTCAATAGTGTCTCTTATGCCTATATATGGATTTTCTTAATCTTCTTAACAAATTATTCCCCCTTAAGGCATCTTGTGTAATATCCTTCATCACTCCTCATTGTTTCCGTTATGAAATATCCAAAAGTGAAGGTGGATGATATCCAAAACAAGTTTCAAATGGGACCTTACTAGTAGAAGTGTGGATTTATCTACTATAGGAGTGTTGTATATATACCATTTTTGCGCCAAGTATTTGAATGCTTCTAATTATAACCTCTTAAAATATCCACCACAATCTTGTTGACTACTTTTTTTTCCCATCTTTTGTGGATGGAATGTTGTAGACCTCTTTAACTTCATGTCCATCTTCACCCATAATGTACTCCAAAATGCATTTTTAAATATTGTGTCTCTAATTGAAATGATGTTAATTGGTATCCCAAGTGCACCCAAACTTGACCAAAGAATAAGTTTGTTGCTTCTTTCCCACTAATGATCTTTTTATATGGCATGAAAACGCACATCTTGTTAAACCTATCCACTACCATGAACATGTAATCATGCTCCTTCTTAGTTGTTGGTTAACCTCCCACAAATTTCATGGAAATGATTTTCCAAGGATGAGTGGGTATAGGAAAGGGATGATATATACCTTGTTTCTTGTTGCTAGGATTTTTTGTTCAAAAATCATGCATCCTCTTATGAACCTAGCTACATGTTCTTGCATATTTTTCCAACACACATACCTTTTCAAGTTGGCCACTATCTTCCCTACACCAAACTTCCTTGCAACCTTGGAGGGTTGCCCACTATCTTACCTACACCAAACTTGTGTGCAACCTTATAGGTGTGAGCCTCTCTAATCATTTGTAGTCATTCACCTTTAGGAACACATAACTTATCTAACTTGTAGAGTAACCCATCCTCGACATGGTATTTTTTGTGTTATCATATGATTCTTCCTGTGAAACTACTGAAACCAACTTTCTAATGGTCACCTATTCAACTTAGAATGGTGAATCAACAAAAGATTGTTCCTCTAGGAAGATTATCCAGAATTATAGTGAATATTGAAGGAGTGTGCACTACTAAAAATTTTGAGGTAATAGAAATTGTGGATGACAGTAACCCCTATACTACATTACGTGGATTGGATTGGGAATTTTCTAACATGGCTATAATCAACTTGAAGAAGAGGCAAATAATATTTGAAATAAACAATATCAGAGTCATTATTACATTAAATCCATAAAAGGGAGTGAGGTATACTGAACTTATTAAAGAAGAGTACAACGCAATTTATATAGATAACATCTATGATGTGATAGCCAAAGAAGAGGAATGGCTTAACCCTACTATATATGGAAAGTTGAGTTGGGAGTATAATAGCTCCTATGCTTCAGATTCAGAAGAAGAATTAGAAAATTGGCAAAACAAGTTACATGAAGTGTCTACAAGATGATGTGCAAGAATAACTAAATTACTTTGTTGTATAACCTCTAATGTATGTAATTTTACTTACTATGATGGGTTGGGTGGTATAAATGATTTTCTTGAAGAATAGGTACCAGAATTTCAAAGATTATTAGCCTTAGATATAGCCTTAAGAGCTACACTTGCTAGATGGTGGGGTACACATAAGAAGAAGATAGGAACTTCGCAAGAATGTCGAAGGTTGATATTTGTAAGATTTGGTCAAGTAGACATAGAATTCTCATATAAATATGATGGTCAAATTGATCCTAGAGAGCACATCCAACATTGCATGATAGCATGGAAAGAGATTCCACAAGAAGAATGGGTGAATGGGTTGATCCATACACTAGAGACAATTCCTTGAAACTGGTATTTGGAAACAGAAATTTGACATGGTACTGTGAGCTAGACATAGATGGTTTATGGGTTTATATTGATATTTAGCTTTGCGATGGTATGTAGGTCTGAATTCATCACATCCCGTCTAGGGTATGATAATAATATGGTAAATAAGGCATAATATACACGTAGCTCCTGTTTTTTAACTTTAACAATTTCGCTCTTGTTTAACGATTATTTTTTGGAGAAATCTATCTTTGCAAATGATTATGCTCTAATGTTGCTCCAGACCATGAAAATACCGCATCCTTCGGTGGCTCTCTATATCAGTTGTGTCATATCTGAGACAAGATTTTGCCTATCACAATTCAGTGTTAATGCACATGTCTTTCATTGGAGCAATATCATTTAAAACTTGATAACGTTTGGACATGTCATTCACGCTGGCTCAATTGAGTCCTGAACATGCTCTGTTTTTTTTTTGCAGGCGCCTTGGTGAGGAGAGTGATGCAAGTGATGATTATAGAGATACAGGTAGTGAAGGTAGTAGTAGTAGTAGTGATGAAGCAGAGCGAGACTCAAAATATGGTGGGGCAATAGAAGTCACTCTAAAGCTGCACAAGAGGGATTTTCTAGTGATGATGGTGAAGGAAGCAGTTTCCCTTCATTTCAATATTTTGAGTGAGCAACTCCATATAGTCGTGAACCTATGGCTGACAAGGTAAGATCCGGCTATGCATTTATTTTGAGGAAAGTTTTATTTCATGGTGTAGTTTCAATTACGAGGTTAAAATTAATATCTATTAACTGGACGTTGCAGATTGGAGATCTTGCCAAGGACTTTCCATAGCTGAAAACCTTAAGAAGCATTGATCTCTTGCCAACCAGTTGGCTATCCGTTGCGTGGTATGCCATCAATTATACTTGTGCAATCCTTGATTAAGTTGGTGTGGAGGCCAGTTAGTTATTCAGCATTCTTGTTCTATTGGATATCATTCAATGTGATCAGTAACTTCTAGATGAATGTTCATTATCTACCACTATCTAATTAAAACAAGAATTTCCTTACAGGTACCCGATATACAGGATACCAACAGGTGCAACCTTGCGAGACCTGGCTGCCTGCTTCCTAACTTTTCATTCCCTTTCAACTCCACTAAAAGTTTGATTCATCTATTTCATTCTCCTCTTGATGTCTCCAGTTTCATCAGTGTTTCATTCTCCTCTTGATGTCTGCAGTTTGTTTCTATTCCAACTTCATCTCTATGATAACCATCTCTGTCACAGTGTTTTCTCGAGTTGAATGCATTAAATGGTTCCAACTCAAATCAATGTTCCATTCTCCTCTTGATGTTTGCAGTTTGTCTCGATTCCAACTTCATTTCTATGATAACCATCTCTGTAACAGCGTGGTCTCGAGTTGAATGCATGAAGTGGTTCCAACTCATATCAATGTTCCATTGTTCTCTCGACGTCTTTAGCTCATCTCAATTAGTTACTTTCCACATCATCTCTTGGAGCTTTGCCATGGCTTCCTTCTTGATTTCCCACATTATTTCTCTAAGCTTAGATTTGAAAGCCATTTTCTCCACCGTTCCATTCATAAGGCTGCCCACAATTCTAGCCAGCGATTTGTGGATCCCCCACTTGGATGGACTATTTATAAAACGCGATTGTCTTCTCATTCTAAGTCTATCCTTCTCTAGTAACCAGGGTGGACGGCCCCCCCCTGGCTCAATCCCATCTTAATCATCTCTGCAACCCCTGTTCAAGAGCCTTTCCGAGTCGATAGGTCTGCTATGGAGCATTTGGAGGCTCTACCCTTGGGCCTCCTTTCCTTCCCTTAACCTGCCACAATCTCCCAAGTGCTAATTCAAAAATAGTTCAGACCTATGTCACAAGTTCACCGAACTTCAACTTTGAGGTCCAAAATTCGGCAAACCTAAATTTTCTTTTGGGGTTTGGCAAACCTCATCGAACCTCTGGGTCATTGACCAATTCCATGGTTCAAGCTCATAATTTTATGTCACAACTCACACTTGTAGTTCATTCTGCAGTTTTGAAGTCCATGATAGCATTTTTTATGTTTATTGATGTTGATTTCTTACTATCTTGTGCTATATAGCGAACGTCATCAAGAAATTCAAACTCGACACTACATGCATTGTAGTGGATTTGATCCCACCTAAGAAATCTGCACCACTAGCTCCAGTTAAGAAGGAAGGCAAATTTAAGAATTGTTTCAGAAGGAAATCCACTAATTCATCATCTAAGTCAGTTGAAAAGCAGCAAAATATAGACATTGTCCAGGAAATCTTTTAGGAGGGGTCAACAATGCTCGCTGAAAGGTAGATAGCCATTTCCAGTGCAACATCCTTGCAGTAGATTATGTTTTGTAAACACAAACTTATCATTTAAAATTGCAAAGGGAGTAGCCAGAGGCCTGGCTTATTTACATGAAAGGAAGTTTGTTCATGGAAATATTAAGCCAAGAAACATCCTTCTGGGCTTTGACATGGAGCCATACATAGCAGATTTTGGGCTAGAAAAGCTACTGGACACTGTCAATGTCGAGTATAGTAACTCTACTATCCACCTAAGGAACCTTGAAGGTATATTTTTCAGGGAGAAAACGATGAGAGGTTGTATCCTCCATGGTCACTCTAGAAATCCTTATAAACCCATGTAAATATGGTCTTTGATTAATATAAAACCTTAAGTTACAAAATTTCTCTCTCTATATATATATGTATGTCTTATTGATAACCAAATAGGTATATATTATTTAATATAAAACCTTAAGTTACAAAATTTCTCTCTCTCTGTATATATGTATGTCTTATTGATAACCAAATAGTTATATATTATTTAGACGTATCTTTCTCTCAATTATAAAATCTCTTAGATTTTCGGACAATCTTGCTTTAAATTATAAAAAATTGTGAAATATTGGCCAATCTTTTGTTAAAATTTTAGACCTTATAAATAATAGGAAAATATTTTCTACTAAAACATAATTTACTCATTTTCCACACAAGGGAAAATATGCCTACGTGCCTACTTTTCATCATCTAACAGGTTTTTATGATGCACTCCTGCAAATCTATTTGTTTGTTTTGATCCCTTTTACAACAAAGGTCATGTATGTGTTAATCTAACCTCCACTTCCCTCAATTTTGGGAGAAATTAATGTGTGCACTCTCACTTCATGAATATCAACTCTAGTAATTAAATTACATCCATATCCTTGAGAGCTTGTGTTATCCATGTTGATGTAATTAGATGTAGCCTTAAACCTATTTATTTAAGGAGAAGCACCATTAGGAAATTTTAGGAAGCTTCTCTCAAGAGTAGTAAGTTCCCACAAATTCTTTTTTGTATTATTATCGAATAAGAATTTATGTTTATCTTCTTTTTTTATTCAGTGACCTTATCTTCTTTAGCACATTTCTAAACATACTTAACTACTCTCTAAAATATCTTAATATGTTGTTAACATGAAATCTATATAGGATTTTTTATAAAAGTTGTTCCTACACTTTTCGCAAGCTACCTTATCCTGTTCATTAGCAAGCATCTCTTTTGTAATATTGAGTCATTTGTGGACATTAAAAGCATTTTCCTCTAACTTTCTTTCTTTGATATTAAGTTTCTTCTACTGATTGGAGATCATATCACATGATGCATGATTAACAAATGCTTCTTATTTGTACAAAAAATACACTGGAGATATAAAAGAGTTAAGACACATGATAAGATAAGACACATGATAAATGAAGAGTTTGGTTTTATTTATCTAGATCACAATATCACACATATGAAAATTATTTCACCATTTGAAAAACTTATCATTTCTTTATCCACTCACTATATGAGTTCCATTGGGAGTGTAGAGCCTTACAACAATAATATACTAGTGCAATTTTCAAAATTTCATATAATCTACTAATTATCAGCACTAAACTCTTTATAAATGAAGTTGAAACACTAAAAAACGATGCTTCTCTTTTAATTTGAAAGAGAATTATCATGGTAAATTGGTATAAGAATATTAGTAGAAAAAATCACCTAGTTATAAGCCTAAATATTGGCAAAGGCTAATTCTTCATGTGGCATAATCAATTAACCATGTGATCTTGCTACATGATGCAAAAACAATGACCCATGGATCCTAATACTTTTTAGGGTTCTTTTTCAATTCAATAGGCTTTTCTTCTTCTTATTCTTCCTGAGATGGTAAAGATAATGACTCAAGAATGACTCTAAGCTTACTAGATAACCAAATTCTCAACATACCTTGCAATTTCCACACTAGCCACTTACGTATTTTCAAACATCAATGTTTAGATAATAAATAATGGATGGCCATAAAAAAACATAAACATTAACACCAAAAATAATAATAATCACATGAACCTACTGAGAAAGCGGAAACACATGAGATATCATCTTCACATTGGATATTTTGGAGAAAGGCAATCTTGAGTACCACGATCAAATAAAGAAACATGAAAACACATAAGATATCATCTTCGCATTGGATACCATGATCAAATAAAGAAACACTACGGGAGAAGTGATTGTTAATTTTTAAAATTTTGATATAAACATTGGCTTTAAAGAGAAATTGCAATTAACAATGTACAAATTACTGAATAAATAATTACCAATTAAAATTTTAAGTCACGTTTTAAAGGTGCAACTAAGTTGAGCTTTCATCTTGTCATTCAATTGATGGAAACTAAATATTAAATATAACATAAATATATAGGAGTAGCATGTGAGTGTTAGTTTTATAAATAAGATTATTTTTATTGTTAATAAAAATATAGATAGTTAGTTTCATTTTAAAGGGTTATAAATATGAGTTATAAATACAAGACTTAAAAGGTTGTAAATATTTAAAGGGTTGTAAATATGAGTTATTAATTTTTTTTACTCAAAACCTCATAAATAGCAATTTAGCAATTTCTTTTTAATTGAGTGACTCAAATTCATGTTTCTTTAGGTTGAAGGTAAACCCACTAAAGTGGAAAAAATTGTGATGCTAATAATTAGGGGGATTGTCATCATGGGGTGATAAGAAATTTAATATTAGAAATGAAACAACATAAATGTTCACAACAAATTTAGAGAAATCCACCTTGTTGAATAATGCACACACTACATGGATAATGGATTTCCGCACTTTATGCCTTACGACGTTTTCTTTGCAACATCTGGTGCAAATACTAGTGTATGTAATTTTACTTACTATGATGGATTGGGTGGTATAAATGATTTTCTTGAAGAATAGGTACCAGAATTTCAAAGATTATTAGCCTTAGATATAGCCTTAAGAGCTACACTTGCTAGATGGTGGGGTACACATAAGAAGAAGATAGGAACTTCGCAAGAATGTCGAAGGTTGATATTTGTAATATTTGGTCAAGTAGACATAGAATTCACATATAAATATGATGTTCAAATTGATCCTAGAGAGCACATCCAACATTGCATGATAGCATGGAAAGAGATTCCACAAGAAGAATGGGTGAATGGGTTCATCCATACACCAGAGACAATTCCTCGAAATTGGTATTTGGAAACATAAATTTGACATGGTACTGTGAGCTAGACAAAGATGGTTTATTGGTTTATATTGATATTTAGCTTTCAATATGATTTTCCATACATAGATTCATCCGTTCATATAGTTAAAAAGAAATTTTCTTAGAATGAAATTCCACTCACTTGGCAGACTGATTGGGTTGCGTAGCTACATAATGTACTAGAATGTTACAACATCACTGCAGAAGAAGATGAACACCCTCACAACATTGACGTAGCGTAATCTAAAGGTTACCATGAAGTTAATGGACCTGAGTTATAAATGCTTGATATAAAAAAAGCCATTAAAGACATATAAGGTGAACGTAGGGTCAGAAGGTGAGCCAAAGTTTGCAACCATAGGAGATTATTGGGATGAAGACACAGTGAGAAAGGCAACATATCTTTTGCATGAATATCAGGAGTTACTCCCCACTAAGTTCTTAGATATGAAAGGCATAATAGGAGACTTGGGAGTTATGAAAATTCCTCTAAAGCCTAATGTGAAGCTAGTTAAGAAAAGACCTTATATATTGAATCCAAAATACAAATAAAAAGTGAAGAAGCAACTTGAGAAAATGATAGCAGCTGGAATCATTGAACCTGTGGAAGAATCAGAGTGGGTAAGTCCTATGGTGGTAAAATAAAAGAAAACACAGGGTGAAATAAGGATTTGTGTTGATTTAAGGAAGTTAAATGATGCATTTCTACATGATCCATTTCCTACCCCTTTCAATGATGAAGTATTGGACAATGTAGGAGGTCAGGAATCCTATTCATTTACAGATGGATTTTTAGGACACCAATAGATTAGAATTAGACTAGAAGATCAACATAAGACCACCTTCACTATAGAATGGGGATCATATCAGTATATAGTGATGCCTTTTGGGTTGAATAATGCCCCTGTCGTATTTTCAAGAGTAGTGGTCACAACTTTCAAAGAGTATATTCACAAGTTTTTGGAAGTATACTTCGATGATTGGACTGTGTTTGGGTTATTAAAGAAAAATGTTGCAAGATTAAGGTTGATGCTCGACACATACAGGAAGTATCAAATTTATTTGAATATCAAGAAGTGTATTTTTGTGTATCTTTTGGTATATTTCTAGGACACATTGTTTGTAAGCAAGGATTGATGGTGGATCCTACGAAGATTGATATTATTGTGAATTTACCTCCACCGAATGCAGTGAGGCAGCTTCGCACCACACTGGACATATAGTATATTACAAAAATTTTATCAAAGGATATGCGCATATCACTGTGCCAATGGAAAAACTACTAAAGAAAGATGTAACATTTCTATGGAATGAAAAGTGTCAAAAGAGCCTCGACACACTAAAAGAAAAGATGGTAATTGCACCTATTTTTGTTTTTCTATAATGGAATAAGGAATTTCATGTTCATGTGGATGCTTCATGCATAGCTTTAGGAGTGGTATTGGTAGAGCCTAGTGCAGTAGAAATAGATCACACCATAGATTTTGCAAGTAGGAAATTGTCTAATCAGATAACAACTACACAACTATAGAAAGGGAAGGTATAGCTAGGTATATGCATTATAGAATTTTAGATATTATTTGTTGGGATCACATTTCAAGATTTTAACAGATCACTCTGCACTAAAATATTTGATAAACAAGCCTATTTTAGGAGGAAAATTTTGCAGGTGGCTATTACAATTTCAATAATATGACTTTGAAGTTATTGTTAAGACAAGAATATTAAATGTTGGACCTGATAATTTGTCGAGGATAAAAACAAGAGAGGAAACAAAAAATATAGAGGATAATCTTCCTTATGTGTGGCTATTTTCAACCAAAGTAACAGGTGAGCACTTCGTTCATATTATTTAGTTTAGTATACACTATGCAACAGAAGAAAGAGTTGGTGGTTAAGTCAACAGATGTTTCACTGATATCAAGGTATTTGTATAAATTGGGACCAGATGAAATACTTTGCAGGTATGTTCCTGAGCACGAAAGACAGGTAATGTTGACAGAATCCCATAATGGCACAACTGGTGGACATTACATAGGGAAAGCCACGACGTAGAAAATTTTAAGAGTAGGACTGTGGTGGCCTACTTTACACAAAGATGTAAAGGAATATTGTCGAGCTTCTGATATCTACCAAAGAACAGGAAAAACTTCAAGAAGAGATGAAATGCCAAGTGTACCACAAGTAAAATTGCATAATTTTGACAAATGGGCTATTGATTTTGTGGGACCGATCAATCCACTGGGTAAAAACACTGGTGCAAGGTATATAATCACTACGACTGATTATCTGACTAGGTGGGCCGAAGCACAGGCTATGAAGTATTGCAGTGCGGAAACTACTGTGAAGATCATATTTGAACATATTTTGTACAGATTTGGGTGTCCAAAGATATTGATGAGTGATCAATTGTCACATTTCTTGAATCAAACCATTGAAGCATTAACTGAGGAATTTCAAATTTACCACCAGAAGAGCAATCCTTATCATCCTCAGGCAAATGCAACCGTGGAAGCATTCAATAAGATTCTGGAGAATGCACTCACAAAAGTATGCAATGTGAACAAAAATGACTGAGATCTAAGGATTCTAGCAATGTTGTGGGAATATAGGATAACATGCAAGAAACTAACAGGACAAACACCTTTTAGGTTGGTATAAGGACAAGAAGCAATCATGCACAGACACAACAGACTCCGATATAATGGAAGAAAGGATGACACAATTAATTTCTCTCGAAGAAGATAGGTTTATAGCAGGGTTTCATTAGCAAGTACAAAAAACAAGGGAAAAATCATGGCATGATAGGAAAATCAAGTAGAAGACATTCCGGGAAGGAGGTCTTGTAATTTTATATGATAGAAAATTCGTGAAGTTCCTAGGAAAATTTAAAACACATTGGTTAGGACCATATATCCTCAAGCATATCTCTGATGGTGGTTCAGTTCATCTTGCGAAATTAAATGGTCAATTGATTCTAGGACGGGTGAATGGTAGAAGATTGAAGGTATACAAGGACAACTCTATCCCTAGATCTTCGCACTAAAGGACGAAAGGATAAGAGTCTTAGTGCCACCTGTAGTTGAAAGTGGGCACTAGACTATAAACTACTCTGTAGAAGCTAACTTCGCCAAAGTAAGATTACTGCACAATATTCACGAGTATGTCAAAGTCCGAAAGAACTGCGACAAAGGAAGGATTGTTGTGCCACAATGAAAGGTTCATCAAATTTCATCGGAATTATGATCGTTGGAAGAAACAAATTTCCATTAAAAGGCATGGGAGAAACACATTTATGAAGCACAACTCGCCATATTTAGCACCATATCTGCATTGAATGAAAAATATCTAAGCTAATTATGGGGTTCAAAATTCAAACTCGCTATAAAAGCCATGTGCCACTCCACATTTTACACTTTTCTATATCAAGAATTTAGTTTGAGAATTTGTGACCAAGTGTGAGACAATTGTGTTATTGTATTTCTGAGAGAAGATTTGAAGAGATTCCTAGATATTTTGTAGAGAAACGGCTAGCAGGTGTCATGGAAGCCAAAATTGGTAAATCTGCAACATCAAGTGTATCTGTGGACCCAATGTGCATAAGGTCACCGTGAAATCATGTAATCACATAAGAACAGCCACAAAGAAGACAAGAAAAGAGGCTAGTTGAAGCATTTTGAGTCAAGCTAAAGACATCCCCGAGAAAGAAGTTAGATAAAGAGAAGTGGACAAAGACCAAGAAGAATAAGAAACCTGCATAGAAGACAAAGAAATCAGTGCAGCAGAAAGAACCAGAAAAAATACATGACAGTGACGAGGAAACCGAGATCGAGAGGATGGAGACAGAGGGTGTAGAAATTCCCTTTGTTCTGCCACCATATATGCCACCAAAGGACCTGGATGCCAAACTGATTATCCCAAAGACACGAAATTTAGCACTTTCACACTACTACTAATAGAAAAAGTGACATTCGAAGGACAACTACTGGGAAAACTTCTACAATTAAAGATGGAGGATTGAGACTTCAATGGCTGAAGTAAATATTTGCAGTTCGAGCCAAGAGAGTACCTATAGTAGGTATACTATCCAGAGAGTGGACTTACAAGGTTGGATCCACACCAATGGGCTTAAGGATTATAGAGAGCAGGATTTTTGAACATGTTAAACATGCCATACTTCGGTAGAAGAACGTCCAACATAGCCTGTGTTCAATAGTTACTGGTATTAGTGAATGGTGGATACCTTTGGTTAGAGAAGAGGATCCTAATTAATGAAAGTTGATAAGAAGGATTACTGGATTTCCCTACCAAGGAAAGGACGTCACCGAAGAGATTGTTGGCAAAAACTAAGACAAGAATGTGGAACAAACCATGAAGGACAAGTACAAGCTAATCAAAAAGTCATGAGGCTATGATATTAACTCCATCAAAGACCAAGGGGTGTGCTTCGCCACGCACATATTAGCTAGAAAGATAATGAGGAAGTGTAGAGCAAATGAAGTCCCCACAGTCATGGTTTCCTTAGTTACGCAATGCAACAACGAGGTTCAGTTCAACTGGGCTAGATATTTATGCAGAGAATTTTTGGAGCACTTTCGAGAAGCATGGGAAGAGAGTCAGACATCTCACTATGCATGGTTGATCTTGATCATCGCACTGTTTGCATGGAAGGAGCCAAAGGATTCACATTTCCTCCAAGCGAAGCACACCTAGGAGCCACTAAGCACATAGAGGATTGTGTGCGTCAAGTCGCGTGGTATGCCTCACCCTGGCATACGAAGGATCCATTACGTACACAAGAAAGCATGATATTCTTTGTACTATTAGACATGGACTTGCACATGGTGGTTGACCAGCATCACAAGTCATCACCAAGTTTGTACGATGAGTACTGTAATATAACAGAGTTTAAGGAAAACTTTCACAAAGTATATGTAAAGGCTCACAAGTATCTGAAGGAGACATGGCATCCTCTATCATATTTAGTCATCGAATATGACCTTCTTAGCACATTACAACACTGGTCAACGGAGTGGATGACTCCAACCATGGAACACATCAGAGAAGAGAAGGACACCATGCTTGATGCGGGTCCAAGTGGAAAGAACAAAGGAAAAGACGCATAAGAGACAGAGCCAGAGCAAGAACAGGGTACTAAGGACCCTCTTAGCGATGAAGAGGAAGAAGAGGAATCATCATTCATCATCAAGAAGAGGGTACCTACAACAAATACTGTGAGTGCAAGAAAGAAGCAGAAAGTGGACAAATCTAAGGGCGCAATACCACTTGTCCTTACTAATGGGGACATTGACGAAATTGGAGACAAAGTCTGGGAAGTAACAATAGAATCTTGGGACAGGATTGATAATCATTACAATGGAATTTTGGTATATGTTTAGCAAGGTATTTTAGAGTTAAAGGCACTACCGCTAACAGCTAGACAACCAAAATAGAGAGGTCAACAACTACAACCAGAGTGATAGATAGAAACAACATTTGGGTTAAGGATTCTGCAAATAGCAAATTGACCATTACAGTATAAATTATCCTAATATAGAGACAGAGCAAAAGGGTGGGACCGTCTCAATATCAACATCGTCACATTGCCAAATCTTATATTGCAGGAGTTCCACCAAGGTATAACAGTTGAACTATAGGAGTGAGAACAACGCACTTCATTGTTAAATATTTAGGTGGAGAAGGGAAGAGCATCACTAAAGAAGGAGCTTGATCAAATGATTAAGGAAAGGTATGGAGTACTCCAGCAATAGCAGCAATTAGAGGAATTCATGAAAAAAACTTGCAGTACAATTCCAGACGTAAAGGTCCACGAAGAAGAATCACCAACAGAGAAGGTTACGAAGCTTGGCCTCACAATAAGGGATTCAAAGAATAAATTGGAAAAAATGAAGTTCGAGTATGAATTGAAGATTACTGAGCTACAGAAGCTATAGCTAGTCATGCCACTAGAAGTATGTGAGAAAAGGGAAACAAATCTAAAAACTGCAGTGAAAGGCATCTCGGACACAATGGCAGATTATGGAAAACTTTTAGATGAAACTATATGAATTTGGACCTCACTACACGAGGATCCAAATATTTAGAGGATTAAAGAGGAGCTCTAGATGAAGTAGAAGAAGTTGGAAGAACTTCGAGAAACTGTGAAGACCTTACCAGTCTCGCCAAGGCTTGCCAAAATTACTGAAGGACGGGCTCTTCAAAAGTAGAATGAAGACCTTCGAAGAAAGGAGCATATTTTGATAGAGAGGACTCAGCTCCTTTCTACAGAGAATATTGTTGGACTAACAACAGAGGCACTACTCGAAGAAGTATGTAGGGAGGATAAACAGGTAGCATGAATACTTCAACAGTATAATGATGCTTACATGAGCATCACAACAAATATTCAGGGCACAGTAGTTGAGTGAATCAGGATGAGTCACATGCACTAGTATAAAATGGCTAATTAGTTACTAAAAAAATGACTAAAATTTTCATATAAACGATCACTTTTCAGTCGGTGACCAATAGTGGCTAATTTATAATATCTTATAATGCGACCAAAGTTTAGCTGTATTTAGCTTAGTCATTAATTAGTTGTCTCAAGTTCATAATCTAGTAGCATATTTAGTCATTAATTTAGTTATTGATTTAGACATTAATTGTCACAATTAATGACCAAATACACAACAAAATATACTACTACATGACCACCTAAGAAAACCAATTAATGACCAGAAAACTATGACCAAAGTGTTAGTCATGTTATAAGATACTATAAATTAGCTACTAATAGTCATATATATGAAAATTTTAGTGATTGTTTTAAACTAATTAATGACCATAGAAATATGACTAAATTTCAGTAGTGTTATAAGATACTATAAATTCACTTCTAATAGTTCTATATATGCAACATTTAGTCATCATTCGAAATCACAAATTTATCATTTACAATAGTCTTTTATCTCTTTTCCGGTAGTTTTATATTCATTACAGTTGTATATATGCAACATTTAGTCATCATTTGTAATAACAAATTTATCATCAGTAGTCATTTATCTTTTTTCTAATAGTTTCATATTGATCATATAAATGACTAACCTAGTAGTTTATATTCATTTCATTTATTTTCATTAATAATTATTACAAGCGAATAATTCAATCGTTGTAGGTTCATTTTATTTTTATTCATCATTAATCAATATAGATTACTAAATTGATTTTATGTGTTCATTATTAATCAACATAAATTAATTAGTATGTTTTTGCGACTAAATTAAAAAAAAAAAAATGTCATACAATGTGCATATTTTATTTTTGTTCATCATTAATCAATATAAATTACTAATTATTAGTTGTAAGTTTATTTTACAACATAAATTAATTAGTACGTTTCTGCAACTAAAAAAAAAATGACATACAATGTGCATATTCACCTGATATGAAAACACATAGTTACTTATGTCAATTATGATACTAAATTATATCAAGTGAAATTATAAATAATTTCAACCACAAATTATATTATATCAAAGGTCAAGTATTACAATATGAGTTTCCAACTTGATATTAGTTGAACTATGATTTACACATGAAATATTGTTTTATCACTTCAAAACATTATCATTGCGTTGCCAAGGCATTGCAGGCGAATTAACCAACTCTAAAGATTTGACCATCACTTTGTATGTGTGTGTCTCGAGTAGGATAATATCTTTAAAGGTATCACAAAATCAATTTTCTCCTCTCTTTCTTTCTTTGTCACTACAATGCTATTGTTGTCCTCTTTCTTCAATTCATGTTTCTTACCATCAAGAATGAGTTCCTCGTCTAAAAATGGATGTCTTTTAGACCTAATATAAATTATCATGGCCACTATGTTATAAAAAATTAAGAAGAGACCTAGAATAGACATTAAGAAAACAAATGTAAAGGTTGGAAATTTGTAGATTTGATATTCTGAAAACAAATGTAAAGGCTGGAAAATTGTAGATATCTAATATTATAACTTTACCTCAAAATCTAAAGCTATATTTTAGCACCCATAAACTAGCATGTTGATCCAAAATTACTAGTAGTTGAACCTTGTGTTTGAATTGTAGCCCAACCACCAACTCCCAAAAGTTCCTGCAATAAAGTAGATTAAAAATTAAGTTTCCTATAGTATAGTAAAAATCTTCTTTAGGTCTGTAGAGTCAAAAGAAAAGACCACAAATTCTACAAATGGTACTTGATTGATACCTATCTATTCTAGTCTTGGATTCAATGTTATATTGCTTGATTGATACCAATCTATTCTAGTCTTGGATTCAATGTTAGACTTTATGAAGAAGATACTAAATATATGGCTTGAATACAAAAGTTAACATATTTGGTTCATGAAATTCACACAACCTTGAAACCATAATTTTTAATAAAAAAATTACCATATTTAGTTCATGAAATTTACACAACCCTCAAACAATAATTTTTAAGTAGGACATGACATTTCTATTCAAATTTTATTTGATCTATTGCTATGAAATGACAAAGATAAAACCTAAAAGCAACAATGTTATCAATTACAACCATCCTACAAAATTTGTTAGACCATCCAAGGGAAGAACTTTTCATCCCAAAGAGAAACTCACAAAGAAAAACAAAAAATTAAAAGATACTAATAATAGCACACATGTGAAGCACTTAAACCAAGGGATTCAACTATACGCCAAGCAAGAGAAAGGTTAAATGAGTCATAGGAGACTCAAACTACCTCTAATAGGTTAAAAATGTGAATTATTGCTTGACATTAAATGGGGCGCAAGGTTAAATGAGTCATAGGAGACTCAAATTACCTCTAATAGGTTAAAAATGTGAATGATTAATTGATATCAGATCGGGCATATGATTTCTTGACATCAAATGGGGTGCAAGGTTAAATGAGTCATAGGAGACTCAAATTACCTCTAATAGGTTAAAAATGTGAATGATTAATTGATATCAAATGGGGCATCCTCAAAATAGTGCATTTAAAAAAAAAAGAATCAGAAAATAGGCTATAAATGAGCCATTGACAACTTGGAAAACCAAAATAAGCTATGAAAGATCTCAACCTCAAATCAATGCATTTTTTAAAAATAAAAATAAAAAAAATAGTCTATGAATGACCCATTGACAACTTGGACGACCAAAATAGGCTATGAAAGACAACTTGGACAACAAAAATAAGCTATGAAAGATCTATTGAGATTCCATTTCATGATTAAATTTCATATTTTGCACTTTCCACTATATTGTACTAATAGAGGAAACACTTAAAACAACAACAAATATAGAACCAAAATGTCTGTACTAAAGTGGCTTAATTCAAGGCTCTGATAACTTACGACAATAATAGAAAGCAAAAGGTTAAGAAAGCACCAAGAAAAGAAACATAGACACATTTTTTAAGTACCTACTTTCCCATTAGTGCCAGAATCACCCCTCTGGCACATAACACATTTTTTAAGTACCTACTTTCACATCAGTGCCAGAATCACCCCTCTGGCACATAATTTATCGATATTTAATTCACATTGCTATTCACAATATAATTTTTCATGAGTTCTATGCTTGTATTAATTTTAATTGTAAAAAATTAAAATAACCTATGAAAGATCTATTGAGATTCCATTTCAAGATTAAGTTTCATATTTTTCACTTTTCCACTATATTGTACTAATAGAGGCAACACTTACAATAATAACAAATACAGGACCAAAATGGCTCTATCGGAGTGGCTTAGTTCAAGACTCTGAAAACATAGGACAATAATAGAAAACAAAAGGTTATGAAAGCACCAAGAAAAGAAACATAAACACATTTAAGTACCTACTTTCCCATCAGTGCCAGAATCACCCCTCAAACACATAATTTATTGGTAGTTAATTCACATTGTTATTCACAATACAAATTTTCACAAGTTCTATATTTGTATTAATTTTAATTGTAAAAAATTACGCAGTGTGCATTGCTGATTGGATATCTTCAATATTTAATCTGGTATACAATTTTTCACAAGTTCTATCTTTGTGTTAACTTTAATTGTTAAAATTTACGCAATATGCATTGTTTATTGGATATCTTCAATATTCAATCTAGTGTTTTCTGTTAGGTCTTCTAGAATTGGATATAGAACCGAGATAGACTATTCATGGAAATTCTCAAAGAGAGCTTGGGACCTACCAACTTTTCCCTTGAAGAAATAAAATTTATCATTATTATCTACATATTTTCAATTTTTCTACCCAAGTTGTCTTATATTTTCTTAGTTCGTTTGTAAATTCATTGACACTTGGCTTTGCAAGGCCTCCTTTTCCTTTAGGTATCAACTTGCATTCCCTGACTTCCTAGTTCAGAAAGAGAAATATATGCGGATAGAAAGAGCCTGTTAGTGCTCTCTTGTAGGACTTGAGTCTTTTTATATTTCCATAGGCCCCACATTAAAATAGTGTAGTCTTGAATAAACATGACAACAAAATTTGAAATTTCAATGTTTTGCAAGCAAGTAGATCTATTTGTTTCGCTAGCTAGAAGGCATTAATTCTATTCTATTTACACATTAAGGTTATGTCATCTATTCTTTCAATAAGTAGTGCCATTTTCCCCATGAGGATTCCACATTTTCAAGTTAATATTCCTTGTTGTTTATTCCCTTCTCTATGTGTTATCTTGAAAACTTTCGACTAAAAGATGATCATCATGGATTCTTTCACCAAAATCTAATTCTTTTATTTCTTTGGATCCTCTTTCCTATTGAATATGTCTATGCCCAACCAGGAGTCTCAAAAACTATATGTATATTTAGAGTTTAATACTTTTGATAACACCATTTTTAGTCTATGAGATGGCCCCTGAAATATGTATTGTTGCTAGTGGATGAACCTAGTCCTAGTCCATAGTCAGCAATCTTCTATACTTTGGAAATCAATAATTCATTGGTCCAGGATTTATTAGTATTCCAAAGAATTTGGGGGGGATTATTTCTGATTTTTCAAGATCCTTGTATGCTAATATAAACCTACCATAACATAGTTAGGAAGCAGTTCCACACAACTTTTATGAAAGTTTTCCCTTTGAAATTAACGAGGTAATTTTTCTACCATCATGAAATCAATTGATCACTGCCACCAATCTCAAGAAAAGGTGATACTTCTACCTCCTAAGGATTCCCATGCTAACCTCCACAGTTGTTTTACATAGCTATAGTAGATGAAGAAGAAATCAATTGTGTCTTCTTATGATTCTAGGCATAGAACATATCTGGATGGGTTGATGAATCATGAATTTTTTCCTTAAGTTTATCATTGCTAGGATATTTCTTTGTTTTACAAACTATAATATATATTGGTCATTTTAACTGTTGATGGAATCCAAGGGAAGTATTGTAGTCAGTCTTAATTAGGAGAGTTAAATTTTCCAGTAACAAGTAAGCTTATTTTCAATGTCAAACTTCTTCTTTTGTTAGTATGATCCTAAATATGGTTGTTTTCCTGTGAGTTTTGTTTTTGGTTACAATAAATGCATTATACTTTATCAATGAGGATATATGGATCCCCTTCTCTACATTATTATGATTCCATAAATGTGGGCCCTAGGGACACATCAATCTTGGCTAAACCATACATTTCTCTAGGGTTGTATACCTGACAACATTTGGACCTAGGTTTTTGTCATAGCAACACCCATCCTAACCACTAGACCACAAATGGACAGAATTGGTAATCTTATTACCAATTCTTATTTTAAGAACTAATGGAATTCAAGGGAAGTATTCTCGTCACTCTTAATTAGGAGAGTCAAATTTTCCGGTTACAAGTAACCTTATTTTCAATGTCTAACGTCTTCTCTAGTTACATGTAACCTTATTTTCAATGTCTAACTTCTTGTTTTGTTACTATGATCTGAATGTGGTCGTTTTCCTGTGAGTTATGGTTTTGGTTACAGTAAATGCATTATGTTTTATCCATGAGGATATTTGGATCTCGTTCTTTGGATTATTATGATTTCATAAATGTGGGGATGCATCAATCTTAGTCAAAGCATACATTTCTCTAGGGTTGTATACCTAACAGCATTTGGACCTAGGTTTTTTTCATGGAAACACCCATCCTAACCACTGGACCACAAATTGGTAATATTATTTTGAGTTATTTATTCAGATATTATTTTCATATATTTTAGAGGTTGTGACAGTGAAATATAGTCCCAATGACTATTTGATATCAATTCTAGCTTGTGCTGAGAAGTGCCAAGTCTAATTGAAGATACAATTGTAACCCTTTATTTCCAACGAAAATTTCTCATAGAAAAACAAAAACTTCTCATAAAAAAAAAGGATGCTTCCTTACATTTTTCAATGACAAACAAAAACTTCTCATATACAAAAAGGGATGCTTCCTTGCATTTTTCAGTGGCATCCCTAATAAACCTATCAATCTAAACTAATGTTCATACCTCAGGGAGATTTCAAACTGACCACCTGCTAACACAAAACCTTTTTTGTGCCTACGTCTCATAAACAAAAAGGGATGCTTCCTTTAATTTTTTAATGGCATCCCTAATAAACCCATCATTCTAAACTAATGTGCCTAGCTCAGGGGGATTTCAAATTGATCACCTGCTAACACAAAACTAGTTGTGTGCCTACCTTAGAGAGATTTCAAACTGACCACCTGATAAGACAAAACCAGTTTTGTGCTTACATCAGGGGGATTTCAAACTAATCACCTACCAACACAAAACTAGTTATCTGCCTACCTCAAGGGAATTTCAAACTGACCATCTACTAACAAAAAACTAGTTTTGTGCCTATCTCGGGGGGGATTCAAACTGATCACCTGCTAACACAAAACTACTTAAATTCCTAACAACATTGACAGTTTGGCAGCATGGAAACTTGTTGAGCTAACCCCTAACCACTTAGGCTATATACGAATATATTATGCTACATAGGAATGTTAGGCATGTTTAGTTGTGTCAAAGCGATGTTTAGTTGTGTCAAATTTAGAAGGTCTTACTTTTGTGAAGTTCCTACATCTCAACCAATGTCACTTATTCTTTCAATAAGTAGTGCTATTTTGCCAATGAGGATTCCAAAATTGTAAGTTAATTTTCCCTGTTATTTATTCCCCTCTCAATGTGTTAACTTGAAAACTTTTGACTAAAAAGATGATCATCATGGATTCTTTGGATCATCTTTCTTGTTGAATGTCTATGACCAACCAAAAGTCTCCATAACTACATGTATATTTAGGGTTTAGTCCTTTTTATAACACCATTTTTAGCACCATTTCTATCCTATGATAAGGCCCCTAAAATATGTACTGTTGCTGGTGAATAAACCTAGGCCTACATGGAAAACGATTGGGAAGTATAACTTAAAGATCTTTAGATTGTCTAGCCATATCATTACTGGAGTACTAGATATTCTATACTCATTAGTATTCTATATTTTAGGAATCAATAGTTCATTTGTCCAAGCTTTATATGTATTCCAAATAATTTGGGGGGGTTATTTCCGATTTTTCAAGATCCTTGTATGCTAACATAGAACTACCATAGAGCATAAGCTAGGAAGCAGTGAAAGTTTTCCCTTTGAAATTAAAGAGGTAATTTTTTACCATCATGAAATCAATTGATCACAGTTAATAATATCATGCAAAGACGGTACTGCTACCTCCCAAGACTTCCCATGCTAACCTCCACAGTTGTTTGGTAAAGCTACAATAGATAAAGAAGCAATTAATTGTGTCTTCTTCTAATTCTAGGCATAGAACATATCTGGATGGGTTGAAGAATCATTGTTAGTACCTTTCTATGTTTTACAAGCTATAAAAGATATTGGTCATTTTAACTACTAATGGCATCCTAGGGAATTACTCTGGTCAGTCTTAATTAGGAGAGTCAAATATTCTTGTTACAATTAACCTTCTTTTCAATGTCTAACTTCTTGCTTTGTTACTTTGATCCTAAATATGGTATTTTTTTGTGAGTTATATTTTTGGTTAGAGTAAATGCATTTTTTTATCCATGAGGATATCTGGATCCCCTTATCTGCATTATTGTGACTACATAAATGTGGGGACACATCAATCTTGGCTAAAGTTCTTGTTAGTTATTTTTTTGGTTACAGTAAAGGCTTTTTTTAATCCATGAGGATATATGGATCCCCTTCTCTGCATTATTGTGATTCCATAAATGTTGGGACACATCAATCTTGGCCAAAGTTCTTGTGAGTTATGTTTTTGGTTATAGTAAATGTATTTTATTATCCATGAGGATATATGGATCCCCTTCTCTACATTATTGTGATTCCATAAATGTGGGGACACATCAATCTTCGCCAAAGTTCTTGTGAGTTCTGTTTTTGGTTACATTAATTCATTTTTTTTTATCCAAAAGGATATCTGGATCCCCTTCTCTTCATTATTGTGATTCCATAAATGTGGGGACATATCAATATTGGCAAAAGCATACATTTTTTTAGGGTTGTATACTTGGCGACATTTGGACCTAGTTTTTTTCATGGAAACACCCATCCTAACCACTGGAGCACAGCTAAACAAAATTGGTAATCTTATTTTGAGTTATTTATTCAAATATTATTTTATTTTATAGATTGTGACTTTGAAATATATTATCAATGACGATTTGATGGAAATTATTACATGTGCTAAGAGGTTCCAAATCTAACTAAAAATACAATTGTTACTCCTTATTTCCAAGGAAAACTAGACAGAATTGGTAATCTTATTTTAAGTTATTAATTCAGATATTATTTTCTTTTATATGTTGTGACAGTGACATATAATATCAATGACAATTTGGTGGCAATTATTGTTTGTGCTGAGAGGTTCCAATCCTGACTTGGAATACAAGTGTTACTCATTAGTAACAACCAGTTGAGCTAACCACTTGGGCTAGATAGGAATGTTAACCATGTTTAGTTGTGTCAAATTTTTAAGGTCTTACTTTTGTGAAGTTCATACATCTCAACCAATATGGCACAGAACTAACCAAATGCTCAAAAACAGGAATGTTATCCATGTGTAGTTGTGTCAAATTTCTAAGGCCTTACTTTTGTGAAGTTCCTACATTTCAACCAATATGGCACAGAACTAACCAAATGCTAAAAAACATTGGTGACAACCAATTGAGAGAACCACTTGGGATACATTAGAGTGTTAGCCATGTTTAGTTGTATCGAATTTCTAATGTTTGAAGTTTGTGAAGGTCATACACCTAACTAAATATTTTATGTTACTTAATTTTTTTTTAATCTGGCAACAGAGGGGGTGACCCATGATCGAATGAAACCACAATATTGCTTTCCTTTCATCCAAGTGAAGCATGAAATATGGTCCTTTGTTAGGGGATGACAATCTTTAATTTTTGTTGTTGTAGGAATTAGACCTTGGGATGTGATCCACTGAAGATGACATCATGCTTTGTAGAAATCAGACCTAGTTCTTTAGTGGCTTAGTGGACTAAGATTGACAATAATAATCTTCGATCAGATCTTGTAGGAGAAACTGTTGTTGCAATGGTAGTTTCTTTCTTCAATAGTCTTCAGACAATTTAATCTTGATTACTGTAATGAGCCTCTGAGCCATGCAAAACATGTAATTTTCTATGATCCATAGAATTTAATGTTGGCTTATTGGGGCCTGACCCAGGTGCGGAGGTGATTTAGCCAAACAAATCTCGGTACTACTGGCCCTTTCGGCAACATTCCACAGAGCGCGGACTGAGATATCACTCGAAGTAGTATGGGAGGGTGCTAGAACCAGGTTTCCGCACCCTAAAGATGTCTGATGAGTTCAAGTGGTCCATGGTTAGACCTTGCGCGCACGTCACTACACGCATTATCCCGTACCTCATAGCCAAAACTGCTGCCTTCGTGCAAGCCCTACTTGAGGGCCAAGCATTGTTGTTATCCAAGTCCTTACTAGTATTCTACAGTTAGTTGATTAAATTAGCTTATTTGTATGAGTTAAGTCACCTTTAGCAATATAAATCATTCATACATGTGCACATAGTAAACAAACAGTATATTTGCAATTTAGATCAACCGTACATTAATCCAAGAATAGATACATGAATTAGTAAGAAAACTTTTTTTATTAATCTCTTCTTTAGTTACAGACTCGACTCTGCCCTACGCACTCCACTGCAGGGGTTCGCGCACTCAGCTGCGGACTACTAGGCCTCTATGCACTCAACTGCAGAGCCTTTTCCTACCCTACGACCCAAGACACACTTAGTCACTTAGACTCTATCCTCATCTCTTCTTTGCTTTCTTCCTTTGTTCACTCATTCGTTATCTTTTACACTTAGAGCCTCACTATATTTATACAACCTTGCTACACTAAAATTTGTCACCATGACTATTTGCAGTTAGTATGGCTCCATCAACTGTCATACTATCCTCCTTGGCAAGTCTCATACCTCTGCTCTCCATGTCAAACTTCAAGAAAGAGATAAAGTCTTTAAAAATCTATTTATCTCTGGGTACGCAATTTCTCTCAGCCTTACCTGCGTGTATGCAACCCAAGTTCACAATACCTGCGTACTTGTACACTCTGTATGTAAAGGGGTGGGTGCGTACCCCTGTAAAGGTCAAAAGGCGTGAGTTTCATCTTAAAAAAGTTACTTGTGGTCATTTCTAGAGCATTCTATAAGCTTGTTTGATGTGTATTGAGCGCCTCCAGATGGTTCATGTATCCCTATGAAAGAGGAACTTATCCCATCAAGAGGGGAGCTATCCCATCCAAAGAGGGGCTTATCCCATTGATGGTGGACCTGATTAAATTCCTCTAGAGCACTATAAATACAGGCATTGGGCTAGAAGGGGGGAGGTTAAAAGCTGAATATTCCTAAGGGTAGATGCTACTGGAATTAGGACTTCCTTGTAGAAGCTTGTGAGGAGAGATTCCCATCCTTTCTTGTTTCATTTGGAAGTGGGTGAGCTTATCAATGTAAAGGAGAAATCTTGCTGGACC